>JAIPRK010001246.1:0-81754 GCA_025469195.1 Chaitophorus viminalis
AAACATTATTTTCACCGGCTCTTGTTGAAATTGTCTCCAGAGGGATGGGGGAGGGAGAAATTTCGATACATAAAATCTTAAGTCATTGGATCTATATGTGACGCTGCAATCCAGTACATCATATTAAAGGACATATTATGACGATAATCCGTCGGTAGACTGATAATGCGTTCGGTGAGTATACACATCACGATTGGTTCTAAATTGTTGATACCTACCTATAAATCGATATGCTGCCATTTTGTGTGAAACCACCAAGTGTAAATGATTTACGTTTCGTTATTATCTGCGTTTCTATGCACCACTGGCTATACGCCTTATGATTTTGCGACGGAATAACATTCAAAGTAGAACACCTCACGTTTAATTATAAAATTAAACGTGAGGTTTAATACAATACCCAATTTTAGAATAGTGTTGCATGTGTGATACCAAAAACCCCAAGATAAACTAATTCAAATTTATAAATAATTGAGATTACATACTGTGATTACTTTCCATAAAACACGAAGAGGTTCACAATTTCATAGGGTTTCTAAAAATTAACAAAATCATTCAACATTAAAATATTGTTTGAAATTAATAACAACATTCCATACAATTTGTGAACCGGTAATATCCTGATTAATATGAACAATTGTAATTAGCACTTGAACGAATTAGGTATATAATTATTCACTTTCCCTGTTTGTCAAAATATCACAAATTCACGATTTTGCACTCGTAATTATTGTTACAACACCAGTCAACCAGAAAAAATATTATGAATGATATAGAAAATTCTTTCCAGTACTTCATCATTTTTAGATTGTCGGAAAACTACAATATTATTTTATTTTACTATTTCTTTCAACACATTTTCGGTTTGTAAATTTAAACCAAAAGTCTCATGTAGCGTTGTTATAAATTGGTAATTGGACTCATATAGTGAATGAAAAGGTCAATTTTCGATGTTTTTGGAAAGAAAAAAAAACTAGCAATGCATTATGAATAATGATGTTATGTTTGGTCAAACAAGTGTTTATTATATTTATATTTTCATGACAAGTAGACTAACATTTTACAGCTTATTCTATATAAAAATGTAAGACTAACCTTAAGTTATTTTACTAGAGACACACTATGATGGCATTCTTAAATATATATTTTTGTACAGATACCTCTACCACATTAACCTACGCTCAAATTTTTATTTCAAATGTAATAAATCAAAATCGCTTTTAAATTTAAAAATTTACACACATATATACACAATACACCATACACATAATTTCACACACGAAAACCTATTCTGAACGAAGAATATTTGTTAGTCTAGAATAGCCAATAAGTATACTCGTATATAATGTATTTTGTGATATTTATATTGTAATATTATGTCAATATTTGCTCTTCAAACGCTTATAAAAAATAATTGTGCCCATGAATTTCAATAGTTTTTTGAATGACAATAATAACAACTTCTGTGGAATCTACTATTAAATTTTTAAGTGCTTTGCCAAAGAGAGATTTTTTTTTATCGACAATTATATAAAAAAAATTTTAAATTTCAATATTTCAAATGCCTATAAATAGCTTAAAAATTTGTAAAATATATTGAAAAGAAAATGGTAAAGAAAATTCTAATCTAAATAACTGGTAAAAGTTTCAAGTTTCTATAACTTATACTTTTTGAATAGTAACAAATATTTAAAATCGTTTGAGGTTAAATCGTTATTTTATGCGATTATGTAAAAATTTAAATTTCAGGCGGTCATAATTTGATCTGAAGATTCAGTAGTAATTTATTTATAGTTATTTCAAAAAAAAATGTATGAATAACCTTTAGTTAACATTTTAAACTTTAAGTATACATAGAAAAAATGTTATGAATTTTCAATTACAAAATAACTTGCAAATTATCGCGATTTTGACATATTTCATAAAAATTTGAATTTTACGGTATTATAAAAAAATGTGTGTCACATAATTCTCTATTTTTTTAACTACTATAAGTATAACTTATAATAAACCTATATGGTATTTTCAAGATTTTTTGAGGAGCAAATTTTTTATATCGATATTTCAAAAAAAAAATCTATTATTTCTATGTATAAATAAATAGATCAAAAAATTTAAAACACTTTAATACTTATGTATAGAAAACGCTAATATAAACTTTTGGTGAAAATTTCAAGTATTTGCAGTTTTTCGTTTTTGAGTTAGAGCCTTTTTAAAAAAATGAGTGTCAAAAAATGGTTTTACGTAAAAATGCCCGTTTTTCTGTAATATTTTTATGATTTTTCCCGAAGCTTTTAAAAAGTATTGAAAATGTTGAGCTATAGACTTGCCCAAGCACCATCTACATTCAATTTCCATTTAGAAAAATTGCTTACAAATCATTTGAAAATAGTTATTCTAATATTTAATTTTATATTTATATTTATACCTAATGTTTATAATTTCTATTTACATTAATCAAAAATTTGATACTTAAATAATTTATAATAAAAATAAATATCATATCTATTTAATTACCTAATTTTGTTAAGTCTTGAAAATCTCGACTCTTTACTTTATTTATACATATTCTTAATTTAATTCGACAAAACATAAATAGGTTACCCAAAATATTCAGTTAAAATAATCCGGATTTTTTTTTTAATTCTATGGACACAGTGATTTATCCTCGGATTTATCAGTATTATTTTAAAACATTATATAAAAATCTCGAAATAAATAACATAAATAAATAAATTCTGCTCGTATCGGGTAAAACGTAACATCCTGTACGCATATTTTTAAAACTATTTCATATATTTTAACGTGAATACTATATATTTTTAATGAATTTATTAATTATAATATTAATTCATATCGTGAATGCGTGTGGTTATAAAGCAAAAACGAAAAGATAAAAATATAGACTGATTAATGACTTAATAAATTAAGGCAGTACTTCATTATAAACTGGACATTTATCGTTAACTTGGCGTTGGTCAGGGTCTGGATGTATACTTCCTTAGTTTTATACATATTTTGTATTATATAGAGACTTATATATAAGTATACCTAGTTGTATTATATTTTTTTAACATCCCTTCAGCGTAAACACATTCGAAGTCATATCATATCCTGAAAATCTAAATAAAACCTTTTATGATATTATTATGGAGTACCCACAATGAATTTGTGTAAATAATCCATTAAATAGTGTATGAATAAATTACATTTCCAAGGAAGTAAGTATATAACATAAATTTATTTTATATCCAGATGAGATCAATAAAACAATATAAATGCAAATTGGACATGGTGAACATATTATGAAGTTAGTACTTTTTGAATATTTGGTAGGTATTAAAAATATATTTATTACAAAACGAAGAATGTACCTATATAAAAATAAAAATAAATTATGTTTACATGGTCATTTATTCAATTGAATGGTATTATTTTATGTGTAGAATAATAGTACATACTCCAGTATATACGTTTCAGAGAATGAAAATTGGTTTTGCTTTATTTGCATAATTTGACGGTGGTATAAAAATTAATTTTTTCATTACAAATTAAAGTCTAAACAGTTTATATAATACATATAGTCTATACAATATACATAAAGTAACATTCTACCTATAGCCATATTGTGAAAATATTTATGTTAACAATAGTCATTAGTCACATAACAGCACATTGAATCCTACATTTAACTAGGATATTCATTACGTTTCGTTGATAATTGACAACAATATTATTATTACAGAAGGAGTTATATTATTTGTATATAAAAATAAAATATATAAAACTAACAATATATGTTTTAATATATTAATAAATAATTAAAAGCAACACTGTCGCGGTGACACACAACGTCAATAATCATAAACAATCGAGTCCGTATACGCCATAAAAAGGCATACGCGATACGCACTTTATAACACGACGACGCAGCGGATAAAATGTCCGCGAATAAACGTAAAACAAACTTATAGGCGAGTGTGAAACGCATGACACACACAATTAAAACTGTGTAGGTTCAAAAACCAACAAGAGAAACAATGGCGCGTAGGTAAAAACGATAAACGACGAGACGATAGCGGACCGATTACGTACGACAGACTGACTCGTCGAGGGTCTTGGGCTCTTGGCGCGGCGACGTGACAAAAGAATCACCTCGATCGAACGACAACCATGACCCAGGTTGCCGATCGGTCCAACAGATATCATGAGGGTGGTGTGAAGGGGGGTCGACGATTTCTCGTTAATTGTTAACCGTTATCGCTTGTCTCTCATTATCCATATATTCGATCATCGGGACCGACCACCACAAATGGTTTTTCGAAATTCGAAAACACCCTAACATTATTGTAAACCGGGCACCCACCAATATCCGCTATTCGTGGAAACTCGCCATGTCGTGAGAACGGAGTGTATACTTGTACAAATGTTCAATATCAAATTTACAAGTACATAGTCAGTGGCATTTCTCTCATTTATGTTAGCCGTTAGTTACAAAACGTCTCATTCGTCCACCGAACATTTAGTTTTTCACATGATTATAACATTAAACATATTTACATCCGTTATTGCATCAATTATATATATATATACATTTATAGTTGGTGCCGTGAAGGAGATGAAAAATCTGTCTTGGCGTTCGTGTATAAAGACTTGTTAACATCAAAGTAATATTTTCAACAAAGTTGAAAGACTTATTAAAATATATAAATGTTATAAACTTACATTACATAGACCATTTAAATAATAAAATATGGTTATAATATTTTATGTACAAAACAAGTACCTATCTATAATTTCGATAAAAACAATCCCTTTTTTGAGAATCACATTTTATCAGAACAACTGTTTAATGATCATGCCGCATACTATATTGTAACATCTCTTGGATAAAGACAATAAAAACATTTAAAAAAACTATTAATGTTTTTTTTAAGTCATCACAATTCTATTATTATAATATATAAATTATCTTTCGCAATTTTTTAATCGAATACAAATCCAACGTAAATGTATTTAATGAGTAATTTAATTAAATGTAAAATTAGTTAACTTACTTCCTCTACAATGATTGGACAACACATTTTGAAATTGCTTACACTTTACTTTATACATCAACACTAAAACAATTTACGATGAACGGATGGTATGAAAAATGAGAATACCAATAGGGTAAACGAGTGTAGTAACTGGTACACTGTTTCCATAACAGATCGAGAGTATATATTATTTTTGTTCGTATAAAAATTTTAAAACAAAATACATCCATTCAATTCATATGTATATAGCTTACAGGCAATAATATTGGCGACAGAATAATTTTGTAGGCACGTTTCTATATATAAATGTGCTACGGTTACGTTTTATAAAATTGAACATTCACTTATTCGATTTATTTGAATTTTGAACTTTTGGATGCATTATTGTTTTTTCTTTTGTATTGCCGACAACGAATCATGTATGTTACTTTTATTTGTGAAACTAGAAAATTCAGTGTTGCAAAATATAACACAATTCTATTCTCAGAAATACGTTATTAATTCTTAATATCAGTGTTTTACACAATAATTTTGGTTGGAAAAATGTAGTTTATGACTAAACTCCAATCCTGCGATCGTTTACTATCGTTAATTATTGATTGCAATTACTGAGTTAGAGTTGTTAAGATAAAATAGTACACAATTATAATTTTTTTTTTAAATACATCACACAAACAAACATTGTATAAACTTATACGAATCATTTATAATATTTTTCATTCCTATCATTATTCAATGATTCTCATTGAAATTGTCAGTACACAGTCACAGAGTTAATAGTTATTATTAATTTTCGTAACTTATCTATTTTATTAATAATAAATTTTCAAATTTTAAAATCCATTTATATATTATTTTTTTTAGTTATTAGAATATTACGATAAACATTGCATGAATAACATGTTTGCAGTTCCGTGCCGTCCGCCGTTGAGCACGCACGTCCATCATACCACGCACGCGATTTTATGTTCTCGTGTTAGCACAATACATGGGTCCGCCCATCATGTCTCACGTCAAATCCTATGTTTCATCTAAGCGGAACTTGTCTTCTTCCTCTTCGACTAAACTCGATGCAAACTTAAAGAAAAGCAAGACTTTTGTGTCGCCAAATCGTTTCTCATCCCTTTCCGTGGACGAGGATCTCCCCGAGGTTTTCAGTTCTCCTTCCATCTCAGTTTCACCTACAACACAACCTCAATCCACAGTGCCACCATCTAACCAATGATGATGATAAGAATATCTACGAATATAATTCCACCACCAATATACATAAGTAATGTTACTAATTACTCAGCGCTGAAAAGGGATTTGATTCCTCTGGTGGGTACCGACGGCTTTACGGCCACCGCCAAAGGTATCTTCCTAATTGTTAAAACTCGTAATTGCGATGATTAGAATCGTCAATTATTGCAATGACTTAGATTTATCGGCCCGCACGTGGCCACTCCACCAAACCCGCCCAATTAGAGTGTTTATCAGCCACCTACATCATACTATTCCCGTAGAAGATATCACTACGGCTCTTCGGGATTTGAGTTTCCCCGTCGTAAGTGTGCTAAACGTCCGCCACAATGTAAGTAAAGAAGCTCTACCACATTTTACGGTTTTACTCGATCCAAACAAATTCAATCAGGGCATTTATCAACTTTCCTCCCTCTTAAACTCTAAAATAGTGGTTGAAAAACCGTTTCGCGCTCGTTTCCTTTCTCAATACAAACTGTGTCAACGATATGGCCATACGCGCTCTTATTAGAATCAACCGCCAAGATGTGTCAAATGCAGCAACGATCATCTAACCGAGGACTGCGTAAATTCAGCACTACCTGCGAAGTGCGTTCTTTGTTCAGGTGCACATACTGCAAACTACAAAGGCTGTTTATTTATACAAAAAAAAAAAAAAAAAATGTCGAACAAACCTCACAAAAAAGATCACCCTAAGATCGTGTCATCTTCATCAACAGTACCAACAAATATATTTCCAGCCGAAGCTGTGCCCTCGTCCGTTCGCACCAGAAGCAATAAGCATTCAAGGCCATAACGTACGCAGAAGCTACCACCCTGATTCGAATAATTTGGAACCCGATCCCATCTCAAATGTCATATCACAATTTGTTACATTAAACTCTCTCATTACCCCATTAATTTCACTTTTATCTACATTCTTGAACACTCTTCTTTCCACGAATACCACATCTCCTTAATTACCAATGTATGTATCTCAAAGAATCCAATTTAAATTACAAATATCTATTCCTATAATTTATGTTATAATACCTTCTATTATCTTAATTGGATTATGTAATCAGTCATTAGTATATACTGTATTATAACTACTAATATATTGTTATAATATTTCATGTAACTGTTGAGCTTAAATTACTTTTCACTAAAGCTATATAAATATAAAAAGAATAATGATTACGTATTATTATCAAGTTTTAATTATTTCCATGGCATTATTAGATAAGTTTAATTGTATTATCTGTTTATTTTTTCATATAATAATTACTGAAAATTATTCGTATTATTGTTTAAATTATGGCTATGTGATTATAAAAATATGAATTGTAATAATTGTTGAGCTATAATGGTTGTTACTGAAAGCTTTAATAAACACAATAATTATAATAACATGTTAACAAATAATTTCATAATATAAGAAATAAAGATTCTATACGGTAAAGTTTAGAATGAAAAACGATACAGTTTATATTGACATAAATATGTTTTTAATAAATACTTTAAATATATGTTGTTAACAAAGCACATAAATATATTCCACGAGACCACGACTGAAATATGAAACATATATATATATATATTATATCAAACATCCAAAACTATCCCAGCATATTATTATTATTATTATTATAACAGCGATATAATAGATGTTATTCAAATAAGAAAAGTTTATTGCATACTGTATAGTAATGGATTTTAAATGAGGTTACAGAATTCAAAAGATACGTATTAAGTTAAATCCTCGTCTTTCATCATTGTAAGCATATCGTGTTTCATATTGAAAAAGAAACATTGAGAGTTATTTTTGAAGAGAAAAAAATAGATTGTACAATCAACTTTTTCCAACACAATTTACATTTACAGAATACAATAGAGTATTCATCGCTCATAAATTGCATTTGACAATGATTGATGAAAAAATATAAAATTCATTTATATTTATAAAATTTTCATAAATATTATCAGGAAACCATGTACATACATGATGAATTAAATTTTATAATTAATGTAATGTTTACACATATTCGGGAGTAGTAAATTAAATATATATAATGAAGTATTTTTAATTAACTCAAAATATATATTTAATTGTATGTAAAAATTATTAGGGATTATAATTACATTTTAAAAATATTAAATTATAAATAATATTTAAATATAATAAAAATTAATATTTTAGATTGGTACATAATAAGGTTAAAAGTACCCAATACACCTACATTAACAATTAAGCGGGTGGCAAAAAAACCCAAATATAACGATTGGAAATATTAAAAATAAATAAGAACGTCGTTATATGGCAATTTTGTGAGGGAAAATCTACTTGCAACTACGATTTTTCCTTATATACGTTGACCACATTTAGCGAGCATAAGGACAGATCATCCAAGAAGTAATTAAATTGATGTCAGACAGATAAAAAAAGACGGTCATTTTATTCAATGGTAGGCAGAGAGTAGTCCAGAAGATTAATGTTTACTGAGGTAATGGATGAGAATTAAATATCGTTGGGAAAGAGAAAGAGAGAACGAGAAAGATAGAAATAAATAGATAGATACATACAGAGAATGAGTGTGTGAGAAAGTTGAAGAGAACGGATGAAAAATTGATGTTTCTGTAAGAAGCCGATATAAAACCAAGGAATATAAGAAATTTTGCGAAATTGTATACAATTTTTAATACTATAATTCGAAAAATATTTGTATGTGTAATTACACTGCATCACAATAATTGAAATAAAAATAAATGTTTGTTAAATAACTAGTTTGCTTCTAAATTATATAAAAAAATATATATATAATCACATATGCACATACATACACAAACATAAATATAATTTATACGGTTTTTTGGTGATTTAAAAATCAAACCATGATACACCGAATTTCTTAACTAGCAGTAACTTTGGTACATAGCAATATAAAAAAATATGGGCTAATTGACATTTTAAATTCTCAATGTTAACTCGTTTGAATTTAAATTTTTTACTACAAAATAGCTTGTACATAATATAACAGAAGAGTAAATTCCACGAATTTCGGTACTTGAGTTTTGAGAATACTAATACATTTTCTAGCAAATAAATATAACCATTTTTATTTTTTATTTTTTGTATATAACTATAAGTCACTTAAATGTGGGTTTAATTTCAGGTTACTCACAACTTCATCGTTATGATATTATGTGCATGGCATAACAATTTTATAACGAGTACATAGAAATCAAAAGCCACAAATAGATATAAAATATGTTAATCGGATTGTATGTATTATCGAAATATAAAATAATTCGTCTGAATAAAATGAATATTTCTTCGATTGTCGACATCGTATGAAAATAAAACGAGATTTTTCAGTGATCCGTTTCCCGAAAATAACCTATGTTTTTTTTTTTTTCATCTCGTAAACAATCAATCTTTGTTTTTCGTCACACAATTTATTGCAACATCGAGAGCAATTACCAAATGTGACGGAAAATTAAATCGAAGTACGACTACTCTTAGTTTTATCGTTCAGCGGCTATCACGACGAGGACAAAAGGTGCTAATGATTTTTATCGCTATTTTATTTAGTCAAAAAAAAAACAACACCAATGATAATTTGAATTGATCGAGTGCTCTATAAACAGGGTCAATTGGAACAGATTATTATTTAACGGTCAATATTGCCGTTAAATTCTTACACCGTAAACCGTACATCCTCCTTCCGACGGCATTATGTACTGTTAACATTCACGTGCGTTTTTGCAATGATGCACAAAATGATATTAGTACCCAACTCTTTAAGGGTCTCGTAACTGTACACCGACCTGTGTGCTTATGATTACCCCGTGTGAAGTCACATCAGTGGAACGACCTGACAAACTTTCGTAATCTTCATAAGTCTCTCGTAATCCAAGTTTTCTACGTGAACAAGTGTTTCAAAATTAAACATAAATAAATTTCACTAAGCTTAACTTCATGAAGATAGCTAAAACGCCAAATCACTGTATACTTTATACAACGATACGTGCCTTTAACAAAATATTAAAAAAAAAACTACATCAATTTATTATGAGCCATCTGCATAGTTCATACCCGTATAATACAGAATCACGTATTTAATGTTATAATGATAATATTATTAAATTATTATTACCTATAAGGGCCATAAGCCCATAACTAATCGATCAGAGTTTGTAGTGACAAATACAATTTTCAGATCAAAAACCATCGATCATTTTTTCTTCTTCTTCTTCTGGGCTTTTACAGGCCATTAGGGCCCATCACCGCAACAACATATTGTCTCCATTCCTCTCTATCATTTGCACATTCTTCTGCGTTCCTTACGTTTAGAAGTTTTGATCATTTATCATATTGAAATGTTTCATGAAGTATTTTATGTATCATAACTGTACTACTAAACTATGAATGACTTGAAAAAAAATTAAAGTATTTTTTAAAAAAAAATATGAAAGTTTCTGTACAATGAAATAAATGCAAGTTAAAAGGTAAGTACATAAGTCATATTCGATAAAAAAAAAAAAAAAACTATAATTTTTATTAATAATTCTGAGTGAAACGAGAAATATATTAGTTTTATATCAGGAAGTGTTTTTATTTTTTGTACCTATATGGCTATATACAGTATACACAATTTAAACAAAAAAAATTTTTCCTATGTATACTAACCTCAAATATAATAGGTACACTTTTCTGCTAAGAAATTTTGTCGAGCTGGTACTTTGGTCCAAGCCATTTTTTTTGTGTTCTTATCAATTTTCTAAATAATTGAAACAAACAGTATAAAATCTTCAAAAATTTCAAAAATTAGAATGCCATATTAGTATTATTTGATTGTTATTTTGGTGATCGTAGCGACATGAAACATTTACTGGGTACTTATGTTACATATATATATATATACATTTATTTTATTCATAGAATTTTATAAACATTTCATATATTTTTTAAATATTTGAATTACATTTATGCATATGTGGGCTTTTGAGATTTTCGATTTAAATTTTAAAGTTTAAGAAATTAGGTTTTTCTATTATATCATTAATCTAAATATAAACATATAAACCGATCCTCCCTCTTTAACCTCTTTAACTGAGCAATGTTACAGTAGTAGTGTGTGCCTTAAAATTTAAATTTATTGAGTAAAATGACGTGAATAATTATAAAATATTATAAATCCTATATAAATTAACAGTACCAATTGTTTTAATTAGCAGACACGTGTAACTTTTAAATAATATTATTTTTCAGATCATTGGAAATTACAAATCAAAAATAGCTTACTTATTAAAATAAATCAAAAACTTAAGCAGTAAATTTATATAATCAACTCTTAGATTTTTATGAAATATATTGCAATAGGTTATTAATTTTATAAATTTAACAATCGCTTGAGTGATCGCAAATATTTGAATGGTGTTCTAAGTTTCCTGGGACCAATTATTTACTTATATTTCTGTACGAGAGGAAATGAAACAAATGAGTAACAACATGGAAAGCAAAATATGCAAATAACTATTAACATTATTTATTCATCATATCTATGTACTCAAATAGTATAAATATTTGTTTATAATTAAACAACAAAATAAAATAAATAAGGAAATTAACATAAATAACGGAAAATCGTTGACGAGAATTCTCATAAAGTCACCATAACCAACGGATTATTAAAACATTTATAACTATACCTGTATTTTTATATGTCCAGTAGTAGTAGAATTCGGAACTCCACTTTCCATCCTATTAGTTGCTTCGTTTTTCAAACATTACAGTAGGAATATACTGATCGCCATCTAGGATACTGAAGTACGATGTTCGTACTTGTTCGTGTTGTGTGACAAGACCTATACCGGCACGGTCGCCATCCATATACCTACCCAACCATTAATAACCCCGAATACACGCTGACGAAAATACCTAAATAATAATTCTTAGCAATGTGAGCTAATAAGTGTGTACAACACCCGTTGAAATAATAATACGTTATGATACAATTATTGAAATACTCCGGAAAAAGTTGGTGGTTCATTTTACGTTTTTATAAATATAATTATGTAATTCGATATTTTATATGTTATATTCACAACGCGTTTTCTTCGGCATCGAACGTAGTTTTGAATACAATACTTTATTATAAAAATAGCAACCGACGAAACCGCGGCAGTATATACGCGTGTAATGATGCATTGGGTTGTGGAGAGATCATTAGTCTGCGCCCTCACGAAAACGGATACCGTTGAATAAGCACAATAGTGCTAAGTCTGTATTATTTTCCTGTGAAACACGTAGTGAAATTTTTTGCATATTGTAAACGTCAATAAGCGCACAATCAGTCAAAATAAAGAAAATATAAATACGGACGAAAGCTGTAGCGCAAGTCAGCAATTTATTGATGACAGTAAATAATCGAAAACCTCACGAAAAAAAAAAAGGTTGGAATGACATGTGTGGCTGAATTATATATTTGTATACGATATTTTTCCTTGGCCCTTAAGGTGTAAGCACAAAATTATCACGGTACCATTGGATAATTTATAATGGATTAATACTATTACACTTTTTTACGAATAAAAGACAAACCACGGGTTACGGGTATGGTATATGTTTAAATAAACAATAACGAGATGTTGCGAATATAATTTTGATACTCTTGGATACACTCACTGTTTGATAAACATTTTACGGATATTATGATCAGAAACTATTATTGTCTATAAGTTTCATGTGAGTATATAAAAATAATTATATCTCATATTATCTGGGAGTGGGGGAAGTGTTGGACCTGGAGTACAGAGGTACCAACGGCTATTTTAGGGACCCGTGGGCCCGTTGAAAATAATTTGCGATTTTTGAAATTTTAATAGGAATGCTTATTTTATATTAAATAATATTTATAATAACATTTTATGAATCATAAATATTATGATTTAAATATATAATATAAATTATATGCGTTAACTTCAACAAAACATTTTGACGATGTTATAAGTAAGTTCACTGAGCTCAAAGCGCGTAGGATAAAATTTCAACTCAAAAATAATATATTAAATATAAATTAAAAAATTCTTGTTTTTTTTCATCAAGATAAAAAAATAAAAAGACAATATTACTATCAAAAATCTTGATTTCTAATAATTTGTGGTATATTGTATTATGTAAAGGGCCTGGACAAACATTTAGTACAGGGACCCAGTATTTTATGTGGAGGCCCTGTTTATAATTAGTATTATTTTTACCTTGGCAATTTAATTCTCATAGAGAAAATACGTCAATGAGAATTCAACGTTTGAAAATTCGTTTGAACGCTCGTCATTAACGCACGACACTGATGATCGCGTAGATACCATAGGCAGAATGAGGAGTTGTTCGTGTTTCATATAATGACAATGTATTTTAAACAAAGCCCTCACAGATTACATTAATGTTGAAAATGTTAGCTTCTACCCCTAAAATATACATCGATTTACACCTTTGTCATGTACACAGCATCATTTTCTTCTTTAAAAAGGATTAAGTCGTATGTTAGGAATATTATAACAGAAGTAAATACATTATTCTTCTTATCCAACTTACTCTATAACTATATTGATATTAAGATATGTAAATGTTTTTGTCCTGTTATATTTTATTATTGGAGTTATTCAACTAAATGGTTTGCTTTTTGTCATGTCATCGAAACATTCAAATTTCATCAGATGAGTCTTCAATGAGCTATAGAAATATGAAATTAGATTTTGTGTTATTAAAAACATATTAATAAAAATATAAAATGCAATGTATTATTTAACATAGACCATGTGACATAAAAATAAAAAACATTATTTTATAATATTATAAAATATTTAGTTACAGACTTTTTATGTCACATAGTAAACTTTATTTACTTATTAATCCCTATTATTTGTATTATTTATGTTCGAAAAAACAAGTTACTAACAGTAGGTATGTAATAATATTATAAATATCCACATTTTTGAGAAATACGGTGATGGGAGTGAGTGAGAGAGTGAAGAAGTCCTTTTTAGGTCAATGAAATATTTTCAATGCATATAGTCCCCCATGACCAAATCATATATGCATCATTGATTATAACGATTTTCATTATTATTACTTAAAGTTTAAAGAAATTAAATAAATGCAAGTTTAAAAATAACTAAGAATTTAAACAAGCCTTCTTATATTTTTCATTATTCCTATCATGCACGTTTATAATTTGCTGCACATTTAACTTTCTAGTGAAATACACAGTTATTCGTTTGATTTTAAATAAAATAAAATACATAACGATCATTAATGCAGTTTGATGAAATAATTATTTTTTAACAAGAAAACTTTCTTTTTTAAGAGTTTGAAGTAGGTTTAAAAAATTGTAATCGAATCTAACATTTATTTTTAAAAATAATGTAGTATACTATATGTATAAAATGTAGTATATTGATCTCATAATAGACAAGTTCTGTAAAGTAACACAATTTAATTATTGTTGTACAAGTAAAAATATTATTGTATAAAATTATAGTAATATTATGATAGAATAGGAAACGACATAATAAACAAACAACTAATATATTACTGCTACATAGAAATACCTAGATATTAATAATAATATGGTTTTCTTGAGGCAATATTTTGTTCTTTAGCAATATTATATTTATTATTTTCCTCTCCGATAATTCTTTTTCCGACGCCTTGTACTTTGATTTATTGATACTACTCTTTCCATTCTCATCCCTTTTTAAAAAGTACATCCCAATAATATCTTGACGGACGTTTCTTGTTAAAAAACGACTAGTAGTAATATAACGAATAAATAAACATTATACGTCTATTATTATACTTTTTAAGTGCTTTTGTTCGTCTTTTCACGGCTCAAAGTTTGCCTAAGCATTATTAGGAATTATTCAATAATAGCGACTATTATAGATTTATTTATAGTTTTTTTAATGCCTAGATATTGGGCTAGAACAACTTTTGAAAACGTAGAGCAGTATTTTTCGTGTGTTTTATTTTATTTTTTTAAATATTGCAGCTCAAAATTTACATCATTAATTAAAGTGAAAAGTTGAACGAATTGTTTAAATATTTAAACAAATTGCTAATTATTTATAAAAGCAAGCGTTAAAAATAGATAATCATACTGGATGAAAGATGAAAAGGAAAAACTAAAAATATCGAATTTAACCGCAGGGCATGATTCAGTAATTTGGAGTCACTATCATAATAATGACCTCTTCATCAAAGCATACTCAAAATAATTAAAAATATGTTTATATACATATTAAGTGTATGGTATGAAATTTACTAAAGCCAAAAAACTAACCAATAAATTAAATAAACACTGAAGACCAAAAATCTATTTTATCATTCACCCTTTTGACGGTTAGCAATTTGCAATAACTATCGTATATAATATAACCTTTGAAACCGTCAATATTTAAATTTAAATTTTGTGTTCCAGTAGCCTTTAGGTGGATCACATATGCATTGTTTATGTTCACCACGGGACGAATAACAAATAAATATGATAAATAAAAATTGATAAAATAGCGATAAAACGGAATACTTAAACGTATGTAAAACGTGTGCCCGTGTGCGCGCCGAACGACGCGGAACTGTTTAGGAACGTAATGACAGACGGCATAAAGCCATTGCAGGACGCGCCACACGCGTGCATATATTTCGTGGTTAAACGTAAATTCCTGAAATAAAATTTTATGAAACTTCGTCACCAGCTGTTTTATAAAGGTAATTCGTCTATAAATGCATTATGCATTATTGCTGGTAGCGAATTTATGTCTTCTTTTTATTGTCCTTATAAGCCAGTCGTGCTTTTATATGTGCTGTACATCTGTCGGCTTGGGTTACGATGAAAGGATCGTCGCAGTTAAAATCTATAAGTCAAACTATAGTAGCATTCAAGGGCAAGTCGAGGTACATTTACAAATGTATTGTTATTGAGGATAGTTCGCGCAAACAGCATTATAGTAGGGAAAACAATTTAATAGATGTATCATCATGTATGGACGTGGACGCGCGATCGCTTGTTACCATGAATACAATGTAAAAACGATCAAAACGATTATACTAATGCATTTTATTACGAAATGTTTAACTAATTTAAGATGTAATTAATATTTAGATAGTAAAAGAAATATAAAATATGTTATAATGCATGGTTCAGCACACATGGATAAAACATAGTACATTATATCAGCATATTATATAAAATGTAAATAAAAGATTGAATATCAGCGTAAAAAGCTCAGCGATCTTACCGTAACCTCGTGACTTCATCCGGGAACACAATATAAGTTAGCCACCAAAGCTCACGTAATATACAATGTGTTACAGTGACGTTTTAGATACAGCCAGGTATGTCAGATGCTGTCGGAGTTCACCACAAGCACGCCTGCGTGTCAAGTGCATCCGGAGATCAGCATCGTCAGAGTTGAGCATTTTCCGCACGCGTCACACCGGATATATTTTGTTTCGGACTGGGTACTGGTCAGTGGTCCGATCACCGGAACTATATCGCGGCATCACGGTCGACGCTCTGCTCGTGCAGTTTCCCGAGTGGATTTCACGTCGCCTCGAGGTACGAATACGACGCCATGCGTGATCCACCGACGTCTTCCAGTTCTTCGGGCAGAGCTGTTTTTATTATTTTCCAATATCGCGGTATAAGGTTCAAAAACAACTAATTTAACAAGTCAGTAATGTTGACTGTTAACAACCAAAATTGGTATAGGAAAACTTAGTAGTCACAAACAACAGTATAGGTATCTTTATAATTGTTCGCGGGACACGATTAATATGTACCTACCCACAATAGAATCCGCTTAATTTCCAACAGGTCGATTCAAATTTCTATAATTATACACAATATGGGTTTATTAAAAAAATTTAACTCTCGATCCCGGGACACGGACACGAAAACATGTATTTTTAATGATTTAATATGCACTTGAATACAACCGAATACAATCCTCTTATTCATATCCGATAAATTCCAGAAATAATTCCAATTCTATATCATATTCGATTAGCAAGAATAAAAATATGAATTTGTTAAATTTGAATACTAAGTATACTATAATAATAGTTATCATTGTATACGAAAAACGATTCTGAACGGAGATAATTTTTTAGTCTAGAATATGTAAGTATAATATATATATAATATATATTAATATATATCTACTATCAAATTTTCAAGTATTTTATCCCAGCTGATTTTTTTTTATCCACAATTATAAAAAAAATTTTTAAAAAAAAATCGAATAATTTTAATACGTATATAAATTTCTTAGAAACCAATAAAATATTTTGAAAAAGAAAATTATTTAAAGAAAATACCAATCTCAACAACTAATAAGAGTTTCAAGTTTCTATTATTAATACTTTTTGAATAATAAAATATATTTAAAATCGTTATTTTACATAGTTTCATAAAAATTAACTTTCGTCGTCAGCGGGTCATCGTCTAGAAACTTTGAAGCGTCTTATGCAAATCCGTCGATGTGACCACCGGCCGTTTCCGAAAACGTTCCTAAATATCGTTACATCAATTCAGAAATTTAACACACCGGAATTACGATACCTACGCTCGATAAACAAACCAACAATCCGTCGATTTACGGTAAAATAGTATGCAAACAACACGGAGATTATAAGTGACATAAGTGTACTCGGAACCGTGTTGTCCAAGTACCGTTGGATCTGCATCGGCTGTAATAATCACATATTATCAGTAAATAATAGTATAGTATTATAGGTAGACTGTATGACAGTTTCAAAATTTTATAAGTTCTGGTTTTTTTAATAACGAATAATATTCATAACAAATAACTGAAATGTAATTAATCAATTAATTATTAACTAATCCACTTTAACTCTTTCGCCAAGAATAATTTTTTCGATGGTACTACATTGGTTTCAATTTTAATAAGCCAAAATACCAATCACCCATCTCTTTACCTCACCAGACCTTAGGAGTCTCATCTTTTTCAACAATGAATTTGTAAATATTAAGCAGTAATACTTGTATGAATAAGATTTTCATATAATGTATACACAAATTTACTTTTATTTCAAACAGAATAATTAACATATCCCTTAAATGTTGTCATAAGCTATGTCAGCGAATAGGTATCACCATACTTTATACTGCTATGTTATTTATTTTATCAAGGTAATTGTATTTTTCGTATAGCAAGTACCGAAATTTAACTTTCAACTACTGAGTGGATACGTTAAATTATTATTATTAAAGTTCACATTATGATTAAAACAAGAACTTGAGATGCTCAAAGGCATCTAATATTGTGTTCTGTTTATGACTTTATTTTGTAGACGCTAATTAAGAGTTTCTGAAATTTTAATCATGACAATATTTAATCCAATAAACCGCAGTATTCGTTTTCGATCATCCTTCATAAAATAAGCTAATAAAATCCTGATTATTGATGATTCTCTTTGAAGATATGATATGAAAGTATACAGTCTGTGTAATTTGGGTTTGTATTATATGAAATATTGAGTTTAAAAACGAACGAAAAGTTTACTTCATATTATTATGGTTAGAGTACGTATTATTGAGAAAAAAAAGGCCAACTCAAAGTTTCAACAAGTATGTGATATTGGATCATGTGGCAGATATAATATTCTCAAGACGAGAAAAAAAGACTTAAGGAAATACCTGATTGTATTAAATGGTTGGCTACTTAAAATTTGTTTTAATTTCTTATAAATAACTTAACACGAGTTCTGAGTAGATTTTATATTTTATAATTCGACCGTATGCGGTTATAATAGTTTGATACACTACAAATTATTAATGTCTCATTTGAAATTAAAGAAGCATTTAATCGAAAAGAAATATTCAAGTTAGATATAAATGATTTTAAAAAATAAAATGTCCCCTTGAAATGTAAACAATATTCAATCTTCAAAATTGTATTCCAAGTAATAAAACCAAACTTTGCTTAAATTGAAAGTAGTAAAAGTTTTGTACACTTATTTATTATTAAATATTTTCTTAAAATAAGAAGCAATACCGAAATAAATAAAGAAGACCCAACAGCCTACACTATTGAATTATTTTATTATTAATAGTAAAAGAACTTTGATACCTACACATTAGAAATTAGAATCGAAGAAAACAAAAATAAAAATGCCAAGATAAATGTTTATTTTATTTTGTTACATACATGTAAGTATTTAAAATATGTCCACATAATATAGTAAACATTAAACTATGATATTACAATTCAAAACATAAATAATAAAAAAACAGCTTAATATTTTAAATAGTCACGGATTACATTTATGGTGTCTATTCTAAATAAATTTCACATGACTAATTTAATATTACCGCATTATATAATACCGCAGGGAAAACAATATTTAAAAAATTAAATACTTAACCAAAGAGTCATCGTGCAATGTATTTTACAGGAAAATGATACAACTATTTAATCAAATTACTAAACAATCTATTTAATAAAATTAGTAGGTAGTTTTACTTTGATATTTATTTTCATGGAAAAATTAGGCATCAAATGTCCCAAATTTTACAAAGTACTACATATCTTATCAAATCAAGTATTGGTTATGAAAAGATGGTACAGGAGAGGCCTTAGCCTCCTAATACATGACAATTATTTTACAAAGTGATCTGTTTAAGGTAAAGTTATAAATGTTATAATATATACTATGCTATAATGTTGATAGCATACTCAATACCTTTTTACTACTATATTGTTTTAATTAGGATTAGGCATTAAACCGTTGTACCTAAACGATTACTTTAAAAAGTAAACAGCGAAAATATACTATCAACAAGATTATTTTAAGACGTTGGGAAAAAAGTTCTGGACACAAAAAACCGAATAATTTGGATCACTTTATTTAAAAAGCAAAATAAAATTTGATCATTTTTCGTAAGGAAAATTTAAGATTTGCATATTCAAAAGAGCTCTTTTATTCTTTCTCGATAATTTTGATAATATATTTTATGATAATATTGGTATGCAGAACACGGTATGATTTCGATAAACCATTAACCCTTGTCGGTCACCACGATATCAATTGGAAAGCTTGGAAAATTGACGTCAAATTAAATGGTTCAATATTATATTTGGACCCAAGTAATCGCATATGGTCTGGGTCAAAAAAGTACGACTAGATATCGCAAGTACCTTCATGTCAGTGATCAGATGGAGATTACTGATAGAAACGCTGAACCTTCTTTAACGTGCAAACTAGAAATGTATGATATTCAATACTTATTTCCATGCTCGTACGAAGAATCGATAATATTATTCTGTGGTTGGTCCTCTGTAGGATTATGAGTGCGAGAAATATTAAGTTACGGCCGGTGACTTTGATAACCTCAACCCGGTAATGGATAAACCAGATTTAGAAAATCTTTTTTGAGTGAAACAAATTCGTAGTCACCACTAATGAAAACGTATGGAACAGTTTAATAGGATTTCGACCTGTTTTGTGGCACTGTCTTAATTACAATAATTTTAGACTTTTTTTTAGCGAACACTGAAATTAATTCGAATCTTACTCATTAGGTGGTAAAGGACTAAAAAGTACATCTTTAATTTTTCTTTTTCGTAATTTTTTAGAACATATTTTTTCGATGAACGACACATTTAACGTTGAAACTTTTCAGCTTTTGACGTGATGTGCCACTCAAATTTCCATACACCACCGCGTACACTCTATACTCTATACTATATACACCAGTTATAAACGCATAGAGCCATTACGACACGTAGGTATAGACAATAGTAACTCATCCGTTTAAGAACATTAACTAGATGTAAAACTCATATGCGGTCACAACAACGGTATAAATATCGAACCTACTCAATATGTTATTCATTTATTATAATCATTACGTATTACATCCATATGTGTTCTAAATCGACCGTTGTTTAAAATTCCAATGCGGATTTATGCACATTCGGTTTATAAGAAAAATAACATGCTATTTTAACCTGCACAAACATATTCTATATTTGAATTCGAACACTATGTAATTATTCATGTATACCTACCTATACGTAATGTAATGTTTTAGTAAACGTCCGTTTTGAAAGTTCTATATTGATAGCGGGAAAATTAAAATATTTTATAAATGTAACAAATAGTCTTGAATAAAATATTTTATAACAAACCATACATATATGAATATTCAACAAAAGTTTTTACTTTTCTGAGAAACACTTCCGTTCAACTTTTTTTCTCTTAGCTAATAAAACAAAAATTGCAGACAATATACTTTTATATACAAAAAAAAACGCCGAAATTCGAAAGTGTATTGAATAAAAAGCATTTGTTATTGTTATATAATAGTGTGTAAGTTATAATTTCACTTGATACTATTATTTTTATTAATAAGTAGGTAATACATTACAATAATAACAACTAACATATGACTTGTGTGGGTAATATTATTTTTCAACATATCAAATAGTCAATTAAAAATACTTAAATATAATTGTGTAATATTATAGAATATCGGGGAATAATTTAAGTGTCATTATAATATTGTAAGCGTGAGTGAATCGCTATTGGTTATGAGGAATAAATCAACGATACATTTTAAATTAAATAATACAGCGCTATAACTTGATGATGTAATATAAACGGTTGACATGAATTTTTAACGTTATAATAAAATATATATTATTTTTTAGGATTTTTGTCAACGGAAACAAACACGATACACAATCACGGAAGAAATACTTCTGCGCACGTACTGTCATGTCAACTTCCAATGCAATCGGTGTTAGGTATCGTATTTTTCGATAAGAAATACATATAATACAGCTGGTTCAAAAATTATGGACTCCTACGTTTTTCTCAATTTATAGCTCAATTTATAGCTGCTAATGAATACACATGCCAACTCTGATTTTCGCTTTGTAGAACAGAATACGCCAATATATATTTCTTAACAACCGAACCCTTATTCTACGTGATACGACCGTACGGGTATCAAATTTCATTTTTAGAACTTCCACCATTATTTGTGTTTAATGAATAAAGAAATAATAAGTAATTGCATTTGAAACTTCAATTTACATCAAGTTATTTTAAAAATATACGTATTTACCAAACAGTAAGATTAGGTGTTTAATTAAACAATTTTAATATAATTAATGTCGGAATCGTAAATATCTTAAGACATGTACTCCAGTCCCCACATTATATT
Organism: Chaitophorus viminalis; assembly: GCA_025469195.1. NCBI lineage: Eukaryota > Metazoa > Arthropoda > Insecta > Hemiptera > Aphididae > Chaitophorus > Chaitophorus viminalis. Next base: position 22,517 of record JAIPRK010001246.1, read on the forward strand.
ATAGCCACCACCTTCTGATTTGACCAGTTCCATTTACCACTCTTTATAAGATTTTTTTTAGGTAAGGTGTGGCAAAGGGTTTGGCTCTAGTAAATATAAATAACAATAATAATATCATGTTCTTTTATCTCTTATAGTTTCTTTCGATCATTAAAAGTTCGTTTTCCTGCGAAAATAACAATCTTATTTAAACGTGTACCTATAATTATTAATTATAGTAAGATCATATTATTTTAAAGTTTGTTGTAGTTGTACACTTTAAAAAAAAAAAAAAATAGTGAATAACTACGAAAAAATATAAAATTAAAGTAAATTTGATTTCCTTAATCATAATATTATATATCAGACAGAATCAAAATTTTCCAAGATCTATCTTATTTAGTTACGAAACGATAATATTAAAATAAGTACATACCTCGATCAATCAAATGAAAAAGGAAACTTTATGTGAAAATACGATTTATATATTTATAAGTGAGAACGTTTATATAATATACTTTAACTTTATCATTAGATTTATGAACAATATTAAAACAATTTGAACACTTATTAGTTATTAATATTATATTACAACTCAGACAGGCAAAGTATTTAGGATACAATTATGTTTTAATTATATAGGTTTAATTTATCAGATCGAAAAAAGAATGGCATTATTGGTTTTCGATGATATTATATAAAACGTATATTTATATATTTTAAAGGACCATAAAGAAATCCAAAATTCGTATATAATATCTCATTATATTGACAATTATTGTTGCAGAAGGTTGGTACTTACTTATTTTAAAAAGGTAATTTTAAAATTATCCCAATGGTTTTTCGAGCGCATAGAAAACGAAAAGCCCTAAGAAAATGATCGAATTTCTTCAAAGAAATGTATTTTTATATGTTGATGCATTTTGTTTGATGTAATAAACAATTTTGTGTTTAAAACTTGACATTTTACCAAGGTTATTTCTACCATACTTTTTTTTAAATTAAACTTAAAATATTTCCGATGACTTGTCGAATAATCGGTTTCAATGAACTCTTAAAATGTTTATATTCGATATATTTTAGTAAATCAAACTTCTCCTACAATCATATTTTGAATGCAATATAATACAATTACTTTCAAGTTAAAATACACCTATAAGTGGTCCTGTTGAATTTAACTGTACTACTTTTTTTTTATACTGAAAAATATTTTTTTTTCATCTCGTCAACAGTAGGTATAAGCCAATCTCATGAACTCGTATTTGATATCTCAACCACACTATTTTTAATAACAAGTGTACTACTATTAAGTCATGTGAATAAAAACAACATCAATTATTAATGGGCTAGTAAGTATATAAGGTTTTTTTTTTTGTTTTCACAACTTTATTACGTATATAAAACATGTACATTATTATTCGCCTTCGATTGGTAAAAATATATTTAAATTTTAATGTTGTACAGTACAATTTATTTCACAGTTGATATGGAACAAATTTTTTGTCATGTGTATACCAAAAGTTCGATGCTACTTGATGCGGTGAAAAGTGACTCTTTTCGGAGCAGCAGGCGGTAAAGACTAGTATATTTATCGCCCGCAACGCTTGGCAAAAAAAAAAAAATAGAAAAATAGGATTAACATACATGTATACATATTATGATGTATAGCAAACTTTACGATTTGCCACGTTATACAATCTCTTTGCACGACGGGCAAATCTCTAGACGTTTTTCATTTTCAATGTTCATGACGATATTGTATTACTAATTACTATACTACTGCATTAATGAAGATAATAGGCGTGACAAAAAATAGTGTGTGTGTGGCTCTTGCGGAAAAGCAATTTCAGTCTTGTGCGAAATGAAGTGAAGGCGAGGGTCGCACATGTCGTCGTCCGCGACTGAAATTGCTCATTTTCCGCCCTTGTCACACAATACGTACACTATATTGTTATGGATTCACTGACACGAATACTCTGTTGACATTCATAAAGATTTTTCTGGTGAAAAACAGTTGTTGTTATCTGTTTAGATAGCGACCCAAACACCGACAGAGACTTGTCTCCGTTACTTTGTTTTCAAAACAAAAAGTATTGAGAAGTGCTAAAAATATAAGTACTTTAATGAAGTGTTTTTCTGAGTTTAGATGTCGTAGAGGATTAATTTTAATTAATAAAATTTAGAATGTTATAAAATCTACATTCACAGATTAAAAATTAAATGCAATGAATCATCGTTTTGTTATATGACTATAAAATAATTTTGAGAATATTATTTTAAGACTATCTGTTTAAAATTTAATATTTACATATAAGTATATTTTAATATATCTATTTTGTTTTAAATTTAAGCTATAATAAAATTGTTTATTCAACGTACGTTATGACACACATTTTAAGTATAAGTTTTTGTTAGATGAGATTTTAAACAAGCAAATATTTAACATTACACAATACACATAAATATCAAAAAAAAAACTTCATTACAAACAAATTTATTTTCAGTAAAATACACAATATTTACGTTAATATGAATTATTAACTTATTGAAAAACTTTCAATTTACATAACAATTTAGGTGTATGTATTCAAGATATTAAATGTATTATAATAATTTTCCTTCTGTTTACTTTAATTGTTATGTGGATTTACCCATTTAGTACCTACTTTTATAATTATATTTTTAAATTTAATACAGATTTATTGTGTCATATTTATAATTATTGTCTAGAAGTTTTTACATTTATTTCATTCTAATTGTACTTAATTTTAATAAATCGGTATTGAAAATTTGAAGGTAGCTTGAAAAATGTTCAACAAACCCATACGTTCTGTAGGTAATTTAAAAAAAAAACACAATCAAAATTAAATACATAAATTACAATTAATTTAAATACTATTAAAGATTAGGTATAAAACTAAATACATTAAGCTAACTTGTTTTATTTATTTTATAAAATGACTGTCTTAATAATGCTATCACTATACTACTATAATAAACCTAACTAGAGGAAATAAACTGATCCCTCCATGGAATTATATATTATAAAACCCCTTATAGTTTGAAATCCTAAACTTTTACTTTTGTACAAATGAAATTTCCCCCTAATATCTTTGATGTGAATTTGACTGATCCCTGATAAATTTAACATCACATCATTTGCCACTTTATTGTATTGTGCTAGCGCTCCTCTTCTTATATTTCTTGGTTGGTAGTATACTTTCTTTCCATTTCTATTTCTTTTATTTTATCCCGGGACGGACCCAAATACCTATTATAAGAATGAATTGGTTCTTTTTATCTTAAAGTACCCAATATTTATAAAATAATACCGATTCATGATATGTAGGTGTAACAAATTTAAATGTTGATCATGTAGGTACTTCAATAATGTCCGGGTAATTCGATTTATATATCATAGCTATAGTTCACAAAATACGAAGAATACTATAAAATCATTATATTTTATAGCTAAACATAACCGAAGAAAATCTTTTGAACGACCTTGTTTTGAATACTCGGTGTTCTGGACTCGTAAAAAACGTTATGCATAATAGTTACCAGCGATATGGGCATTAAGTAAATCACGTATAACGGTATCTGTGTAGGTGCATTAAATAATATTATAAGCCATGGCACTTTGAGACCGATTTTGGGTATAAGCCGGAATGGTCTTCGTGTTGAATGTTCTATCCAAATAGTAGCTTACTATTATCTATATTTTCACCGAGTAATATTATCTTAATATAACTGTTCTATTATGTAATTTACTATCGGTTAATTAATTTTAATCGCATAATGTTTTGTACTGTACATCGGGTCTAAATTATATCTTATCTTAATAATATACTATTGTTTCTTAAATAATTGTCGAGCTGAATAGTGTTTACCGCAGCTCTTAAAATAAAAATTATAAAAATAAAAAATAAAATTAAATAGGTATTGCAAGTATTGCATATTTTTATTTAGCCTTTTTCGTGGAATACAATGTATGATTGTTGTAAATGTCAACAGACTGCACATGCATCATAATAATATTAGGTATGCGCTATCGTGGCTGGTGCACTTTAACCATTATTATTTTACCAACTATTATTACACACCTGTATAATACGTCAGTAGCTGTACGCGTGTCTTCCGCGTTTCGTTTTATCGCGAACGAGTGAGGGAAATAATGCACGCCGTGTAATGGGGCCGTAGGTATACTGAAGCCGTCTGTATGTATGTACCGCGAGTGATTGTGCGACGATGCAACAATATTCCGTGGGTTAGCGCAGTTGGAACGGTGTTGAAATAACGATATTATTTTATTATTGTTAATTCGTTTCGGGCACGGCACCGTAAACGAAAAATAACCTCCACCGCGCGTAATACCACGCTCGCTATATTTCTGTTTAATTCAATTATCAAACTCACTTCAACTCGATGTGGCACGGGCGCAAAAGTACCTACCGCGTCACCTGTGAAATCATTATACCGTATTTTCCGAACGGCTTTGCTTGGTTCATACTCAGTGTGCAGTGTACTTATAAAATATTGAATATTTCCGAGAACAAACGTGCCGAGTTAAATTTATTTTTCTGATTTCGGAATACACGTCATTATTTTTCGAATAAAGAGTGAAATACGACTTTAGGTGCCTGCAGTATAGCAACGTTCAAAAAGTGTGCGCGCGCGTGTATGAAATATGTAAGCTCGATTATTATAATCATTATTTTTTAATATAATGTGACTGGAATTTGAGATATATTTGCTAATAGTATACAAGTAAGTATATTTATGATATTTTATCATTTGAAGCATCAGTACTGCTTTTTTTTTTTCAAGAAAATTCAACGAAAGTGGCAGTATCATCTGCTTTAATCTGGTATGCCTCGGCATTACAATTGATTATTATTACCTAAATCTATGTGTTACTAGTTATTTTAGTATATATTTATAAGAGTGCATGTGTTAGTATTTTTTAAAGTGCAATCAAGCCACGCTTTTTAAACTAGCCTCGAAAGAAAAAGATTTTCATGATGCAAGTATAAATATTATTTACATAAATAATGTATATTACCAATAAAGCTCTTATTAATTATTTATTTATCATATGAATTATTGTAATATTAATTTCAAGTATTTGAAGACACTAAGACACTCATATTTTGTCTCATTGTAAACTGTTCAGTACCAGCAACTACTGATACTATAATTAACAAACAAGAACCAAATAACTATATCAATAGGTAATTGTGATAATATTCTTACTCTCCGTAATTTATCTGTGTACAGTATAACACTATAACAATAATCAGTAAGAAACCATGTCTTGTATAAAAGATTATAATATGATATGAAATTAGAAATAGTATAGACTATATAAGATTAATAACAATGACATTATTAAATCATTATAATTACCTAACTTATATAAATACACAATGACTAATGGATAAGCTTCTTTAAAAATGATTAACCATAAATATCTTTTTATAGATCCAACCCATTTGGAAGTAGACAGTGATCATTATATTATTAAAAAGAGCAAAAAGCAAAAAAAAAAAAAATTGAAAATGTCACAATAACACTGCGTAGGTCACGTGCCTTAATAGGTCGTCAGTAGTCGCGTGGATTACAGTTGTAATCCATTTTTTTTTTTTTTTTTAATAAATTTCAAGTCTATATTGAAAATTTAAATTATAATTATATACTAAGTACATACTGACAAATACATTGAGATAAAGAATATAATTTTATTTTATTTTTTACTTTAGAATATGAAATTTAACTTAAATGAGAATAAATAATAATTTATTAGAATTTGTTTTCTTAAATATTGTAAAGATATTAAATGTAATTAAATTTGTATAATATTACTGTATAAACATATTAATATTTAAGTATTTTACGTATATCTTAGCCTAGCCCTCTATATTAAAAATTACAAAAAAACAAAATTAATTTATTACTTTTTACTTTTTAAATATTTTGATCGTAAAAAACATGACACCATGGGATTAGCAACACTTAATTGGGTATTTCAAAACTTTTAAGGTTATAAATAGGGCACTGAAAGATTTTTTGAAATTCCAATGTCCACGAAATTGTAAAAATGCTTCATTAATACATAGAAGAGATCAAGAGAGAATATGTAATGATTTCTGAAATAGTTTATTTGCGTTGAGAGAAAGAATAGAATGTATTATTAATTTTTAAAACAGATATTGCAGAAAAAGTATGTAAACATACACAGGATTACAAAACACCTAGAAGTTCAGTTTGGCCAAAACATGTACCCAAAGTAACAATGAGTGAGTCTCAGCCAATAAGTAAATTAAAACACCAAGATTTAAAAATAGCTCTATAATGGATGCCAAAAATGTATCATGACTTCTTTACAAATATGAAATAAAATGATAAAATTACTAGTCATTCAGAAAAATGTTAACTATTAAGTCATTAATCATTATTATTTTCTTTTAAGAAAAAAAGTTTCCTATTTATCTTAGTGTTATTTAAATTTCAACTTTGATGATTTGTTATGTTCTTATGTTATATAATACTATTTTGTTTTATATAAGAGAAAATTAGTTTATAATTTATAATTTAATTAAAAGATAAGTAGTAAAAAGTGTTTTGAAATTAATGTAAAAATAATTCAATAAAAGTAAATTATAAATATAATGTACTAGTATTTAATATACATTTGTAGGTGATGATATTTTTTCAAAAATACCAAGAAGCAATGTTAAAAATGTTGTTTTGCCCCTCCTGTAAAATTACTTTTTGTGACTTGCATTAATTGACTTCTATGTCAGCGGTTTCCAAACTTTAACGACAACGGCACCCTTAAAAAATAGTTTGGTTTCGCGAAATCGCAATGTATTCAATTCCAACTAAACTCCAATTTTTTAATATTTTTTCCAAATATAATATAAAATAATTTTCTCAATAATCACATATATCTGGTGGAACCCTAAGGTTCTGCGGAACACACTTTGGGGAACACTGTTCTATGGTAGAGTCATATCGTGTGCGTAGTGTTTTTATATATATTCCAACGAAACGGGAACAAGGAAATCCGAAGTCCGGACAATGCCGCACATGGGGCAGAACCGTATGGTCAGGTTTACGCGGATTAACAGTAATTGATAACATGAAGGTAGGTCAACCACGGAGATGTGTTAAGTTTCATTTGTTTGTTTGCCGAATATGATAATAGATGTAATTAATCATCATATTATCAAGAAAAATATGATATTTTATAGTTGGTGATAGTTGGTGCTTTTAGTTATGATAAGTGTTACAGTTATAATTTCATATTTCGGAGAAAAAAAATGTATTTTGTCAAAAAGTGGTATTGCGTAAATTTTTTATGGTTTTTTCCGACGCTTTTGAAAATGATTAAAGATTTTTAACTTTCAGTATTCCATAGTAACAAATAGATTCACTTTCCTTTCAGAAAAGTTGTGTATAAGGAAATCGAAGCCCCTTTACTTCTCCAAAATGTGATTGTAAAATCAATACATTCATCACTTCGTTCAGAATCTAAAATCTTGGTTACATTGTTATACAATGTCAATACAACATCGATTATGCTGCTGTAGAATCATTGAACAATATGATGGATATTATAAACATGGTATTTAGAAAGTAGATATAAAAAAAAAAAATGAAATAAAAACAAATAAATCAAGTGATTAATTTAATTTACATTTATAGATTTTTATATTACGTTTGTTTATATTACTTTATGTTTTTACTAATTTTGTCAATTTTTTCTTCTTGCAATTAAGTTTAACCTGATTTTATTGAAACATTTGACAATATTGTCTCATCCTCATTGTAATGTAATATATAATGATGCAAGGGCACACCCAAGGGGGGGGGGCTAACGAGCTTAAGCCCCCCCCAAAAAAAATAGTTGGTAATATCATTGTGTTGTGTCAAAACTGTGCAAAAATTATATCATATTGTTAATTTCATAAAAAAAAGTGACGTAAAAATCGTGCACAAACATGTTTTCCGATTTTTATACATATTTAAAAATAAATACTATAACTGTTAAAAAATAATTTTATTTAGCCCCTTCCCCCCAAAAAAAAAATCCTGTATGCGCCCCTGAAATGATGTATGTTAAACATTTCACTTTGGTGTGATTCACGGGGAAATATTAATACATGTTATTTATTATAGTTTCTTCAAATACGTCGGGACTGTCATCTCACTTTACTTGTAATCATGAAAATCGGCATAAGCTTGATAATATCATAACTTCAATATACTATACTAAATATATTCAATATTGTATACGCAAGCGTTAGTATGCAATTTGAAGGGCCAACTTTTTTATTAATTACATACCTAATGTTAATTTATGTATTTTTTAAATAAATTACCTATATAGAAATAGTTTTTTTTAAATCATAGATAGTGCAACCATCGAACGTGTACAACTTTGGGGTATAACTTTGAGAAAGGTGTGCCCGCTCTCCTCCAACCAACAGGGTTTAGTCATGTATAGTAGTTTATGGCGAAAAACTAGATAAATGTTAAGGGTGGCGCTAATCAATCACCAAATTTCCAAAATTCAAAAAACATTTAACATTACTATACGAAATGAAAACCATTTGAGAAGAGCCCCCAGGGTTCTGTTCATTTGCGTCCATGGATCTAACCAGTTTATCTATAAACACGGCCCGCAACCGCCGTGACAGTGATAAACCATAAGACTATTTTAATAAAATACAATTATAAGCGACGAAATGGGATTCGGTAATAATTTGGCGGTCTTACCTATAAGAAATACATATATTTATACTGATATAAAATATACGTGATTGCAAACTTTATAGTCATTCACAAATCACAAAGAATAAGTGAAATCGTCAATGAAAAAAAATTTTAGAACGAAATAATATTATGTATAAGGTGTAACTAATAGATACCACCGTATACGCACCGTTTACCTAGATTCTAGAACTGTCCTAGAACATAATACTTCAATATTTTACTCATTCGCATTCCTTTAAATGTTATGAATATGCGGCCTATCTATATCCCCGTACACCCTCCAAAACATCGCTGTGTGTAGGTGATCTAAAAGATTTATTTATTGAGTTAAATTAAGCTTGTTAAATGTTTCCCTTTCTCAAGGAACCCAAATTAACTTAAGCAATTTATGTGAATTGGGAATATAATTCACTAACATAATTATTACTCTCTCGAGAGGATACAACTTGTCCCGGATAACGCCATAAGGTTAACCCGAATTATACGATGTACATATACATTGGAATAGTGCTGTCTCCGTTTGTATAAAAGCAAAGGTTTCCAGAATATAACCTACTTTCTTAAATAACATTGTTTTTTTTTTTTTGTACCAACAAAGTTCACGAGGCCCAAAAAAAAAAACGTAGAATTAATTCAATTTCAGTGTGACAATCAATTGTGTTATAAAACGTGTATAACGCGGATTTTATTTTTATTTATTTATTTATTTTTTTGAAACGGAGACATACGTGAAAACATTAAAACTCTATACCTGTCAGTTCCAAATGCACTAATGGATTCCATCTTATACAAGTTTCGTGGTAAAAAGATATATAGGAGTTACTATCGAAATATTATTCTTACCATACGAGTTTGAAATGTTTGTTCGAAAAAAAAAATGTCGAAAAGCGCATTCATTTGACAATAATAATTAATAATATCAATGAAAAATATATTAAATCAAATTGAATCTAACTATTGTACGTACATATTTATTGTACAAATTATACAAAAGCTATATCATATTTTAAAATCCCACGGAGATTAATCATTAATTAATATTTTAACATTAAATTCTGACCTTATTTATAAACACACACTTTAAGGTTAAGCTAATCGAAATTAAATCACGCATTTGATATTTTATATGAATATGGACTTAATATATGTTTCAACAATTTTATGCGGTCTATGATATTTCATGTTTGAAAATATTACCGAATTGAACGATAGAAAAAAACTGAAGTAGTTCGATTGCAATACGATTATTTAACCGTATTGTAAACTGTAGTGCACGCTTTATTCAAATAATCAAAATAAATACTTACGTATCAAGTACAAATAAATTATTTAGAGTGGCGTATTGATTTTCTCAAATGTTACTTCGCGTCAGGGTCGGAACACTGGTCCGCGATCCATAGGCCTAATTTTTTTTTATATGCGTTTGAAAAGCAAATATTGACATTAAATTTTAATTTTAATATAACATAATATATTATAATATACTTATTCTAGACCAACATATCATCTCCGTTCAGAATCGTTATTCGTATACAATGATATCTATCATTGCATTCAAATAAACAAATCCATTGTAATGACCTATCCTATGAACGAGGTTCACTCCACCCCCAACTATACAGCAGAGCGAGGCCCATCCGGTTTTTTTTTTTTTTTACAATCGTTGATAAAAAAAATTTGGCTGGTACAATATACTTGAAAATTTAATAGAAAATTCCACAAAAGTTGTTCTTACTGCAATTTAAAAATTATTAAACTCCATAAAAATGATTGACAACTTTGCAAACGCAAAAATGAGGAAAAAACATTTTTTTTTTTAATAATCTAAAAATGTGTAAAAGTTGAACTATAATGCCATTTTTATAACAATTATATAATTATTACAATTACACAATTAAATCATTAATTTTTATTTCTTGTTTGATTAATTTAATAATTATTTTATATTTTGTAATTGAATTCAAATTTTAGGTAAGTACCTACTACATACTTATTTGGCACAATTTTGACCCGTCCACGGCTTATTGGTACCCGTAAGAAAATCCTCTTTTTTTAAAGAAACACATTCAGGATGAAACAAATGTTTGCAATTATTACAAATTAGGTTAGATTGGTCAATTAAAGCAGTAGTGCGTAACCTGGGGGTCGCCAATAATTTTACATATAGTTAAAAAGTAAATAAATAAAGTTATTAAAATAAAAATATATTAAACACTTAGATAATTTTGGTAGGAAGGGGGGTCGTATTATCAAAATAAATAATTTTTGGGGGTCGTGGATCAAAAAAAGTTGCGCACCACTGAGTTAAAGAACAAATAGGACAAGACGCCATTTTAAATTACAAACAGTAACTATATAGCGATAAAAGAACGTGTACACGCAACGACTGCTGAATCATCTTAATCCATGGTTTAAACTAACAAACGTAACCCATAACGGCCATAAGCGCGAACGACTGCTTTGCAAGTGTTTACGTTGTAACTGTGTGGAAAATAATGATGAATGACGAACATTTAACGCGCGACTGATAATGATATAATCGTGCCGCTGGGGCCGGTTGCACGTGGAGGCAAACCGCTATCGCTGACAGCAGCGCAACCCACCGTTACGTCACGCGAAAATGATAACACACAACAAAATGACGGTGATTAATCCTAAATCAATCAACTAAACTCGTAAATATACGAGAATAAACGAATTCTGTAAACTATTCAGTTCGCATTAAATAATGGAGCATATTGTCCCTGAAGAAATCGGTGGTGGTAGTGACGCGAATAATGATCAGCCGTGTGAAGCCGTTATTCCGTTATTGCAGATCATTGGTCGCAGCAAGGAACGCAGACGTCCGAAAGGTACGGGTTACAACGCTAGGCGCGAACCAACGATCAACTACAGGGCCGAATTTATAGAAGATAGTATTTTGCGCCAATTTAATTACTTGTAATTTGTGCCATTAAAAGGTACATTTAAGCGCATATGTAATTTGTGCCAAAATATAAAAATATAACATGTATTTTGCGCCACGAGTGAAAACGAAATGGAATATGTAATTTGCGCCACACTTTCAATTTCAATTATTGGAATTTACCAGCAGATAAATTTACTGATATCGCATAGGATATACAATAATACGAACCTACGTGTGTCCAGGGAGATTAGCAGATGTCCGAAAAATGATAAGAGAGAGGTACTTGATAAGACTCCGAAAACCAAAAGATAATGCCAACCGTCGGACAAGAAAAATCTTTTTCTTTATCTTAATTATGATATTTAATTTAGCTATTTAATTTGAATCATTTTATGTTGCGGCCGGATTCCCAAATATATTTTACATAAATACCATATAATATATTAATATTGTAATGAAAAATTATAAACGAACGCGTTTTTTTTTCGTCAAATATTGTTCTTTCATATTACTTCCATAAAAAATTTATATTGATATAATACGAGTAATATTATGATTAGGAATATCAAAATCAAGTATAATATGCCCGATAAAATATAAATATGCAAAATAAGACCAAGGTATCTTGAAATGGATTTCTATGTCATCTAGCATTGAATATAACATAGCAAGATTGATATGCAGATGCATGTCCTGATCATGATTATAATAAATTGATTTATATGTGGAAAATAATGATAATGGTATGTATTCTACTTTCAAATAAAAATTATGATTATAAACATTATAATGCGGCCTATACATGATCAGGATCAATATTATTGCTCAATATTTACATCAATAAATGTTTCAATTTTTTATATCAATGGATAATATATTACATTTTACGTAATAAGTGTTACCACTAAAAGGAACCAAAACTATTTTCATACACTTTTTTAATTTTCGAAGTCGGCAACAGATTTGAGGTAACCATTTTTCGGCCTGAACTGTTATCAATTTTCGGACAACTGCCTACATCTCGTGTCCAATATAATATTATTGTTCTACTGATAATAGAGACATATCGTAATCGGAAACCGATTACGTATTATCCATAGAGTAATATAGAGAGGCCGTGACATGAAATTGTTGAAGCGCACTTAAACTCCCTTTTGCAGAGTAACCACGTGTATAAACAAAGATAACGTACAAAAACAAATTGATTTTTGACATCCTGTTTTCATTATCAGCATTTTTGATAGTATTACTATGTGATAAATTGATTTCCATAGATAATACATGAATTTATTATGTCGTATACGCCGATTGGATCGATGTATCGATATACACAAAAGAAATTTTATCAACACTTAAAGGAGCATAAACTCCCGATGGTGATCGAGTCACGCGATCACCATAAGAGTTCTTTATTTTCTTTTGTCTTCTGTCTTTATATTCTACATACAATATGTAAACTTACTGACTAAGATGATTTTTAAATATTATTATATTTTAAATATACGTAAACTTACTGACTAGGATAATTCTAACAATATTAAATTTCTAGTGTACATCCTATTGGACAATAGTTCCCACGACCTAACTATAATTTGTTCAGCGCTATTTTAGCGCTGATTTGTTAAAATTGCCTAATACTACAATTATCTATGCTGATTACTAAAACATTGTCAATATTTTAAGGTATTTGAAGGATTATTTTATACATTATGTACTTAATATAATTGTATTGTATTTATTGATTTGTTATTTTATATTTATAATAAAGTTAAAATATACATTTGTTTAATAAAGATTTTATTTAAAAAAATGGTGTATAATCAATGGTTCCGAAATGTATCTAAAGAAATATACATATTACATAATATGTTTTAAGTGGCTAACCTGTAAAAGGGAGTCTAAGTGCGCTTCAACAATTTCATGTTACGGCATCTCTATATTACTCTATGGATTAGACGTAATCGGTTTCCGATTACGATATGTCTCTATTATCAGTAGAACACAACAATATTATATTGGACACACGTCGGTTCGTATTATTGTATATCCTATGCGATATCAGTAAATTTATCTGCTGGTAAATTCCAACAATTGAAATTGAAAGTGTGGCACAAATTACATATTCCATTTCATTTTCAATCGTGGCGTAAAATACACGTTATATTTTTATATTTTGGCGCAAATTACATACGCGCTTAAATGTACCTTTTGATGGCACAAATTACAAGTAATTAAATTGGTGCAAAATACCATCTCCGTGCGCCTCAGACTATAATACAAGCGGTATATGGAACGGCCCCTCTATATTACTCTATGGTCTAATCACGGACTAAGATATACCAACGATAGCCAACGAACATTTATAAACCATTCCTTTAGTGGAACCCAAAGTGACTAGCCAAAACAGCTATTGTAAAGTACACCTAATGCTTATTATCGTACTACAAGATTAGAGATTATTCAAAAAATAAATAATTTCCAATTAATTTTAAGTTTATAAATTATTTTATATTTTTAACTTTTTATAACACATTTAAATATTACCGAATTTTGATTACTACGAAATACGAATTAAAATATAATGTTGTGATTTAGCCGTCTTGCAAAAATCGTCACTAATACGATAACAAGCGCTAGGTGTACTTTACAACAGCTGTTTTGGCGATTCACTTTGGGTTCCATTAAAATAATAGTCGTTGATTATCCAGTATATTTTAATTCGTGCGTCTAATCCACGAATTTAGATATACAGGATACGGAACTAATCCTTATCAGTTAAAAACAATATTTTCTCTTTTCCAAATTAGACATGCATCGCTGAGAAGCAACGGTGATGAATTTATGTACTATATACGAAGATATTATTAGACATAAATTCACGTAATTCGTGTAAGATAAATAACATCTTGTATCTTAATTTGTCATAAGGACGTCATAATAACCTATTCATTAAAGTACACGAATACAGTTGTATATTTGTTTACAATATAATAGTGTAATACAACTATGAGCAAATATGTGTTAAAATGTTGTGTACCAAATTTTTCATCAACTTCTCGAACCAGATTTGATGTTTCATCCCTTGCCAAAGAGACATGGAAAAAAGCTATTGGTTTGGAATTAAAAAATAATTCAAAAATTTGCCCTATTCATTTTAATCATGATAAAATTGTGGATAAGTGCGAGTCTGGCACTGGTGAAAATAAATATTCAGTAAGTATATATATTTTATTTTGGATTTCAATTTATTTAAATATTATTTAATTTGTGGTCTAATCTAACAAAAATTATCAATGTATTGTTAATATTGAACCGAATCCAATATTGTCGCGAATCGTGATATTTACCGTTAGTCCGATATAAATCACGTGTGCGTTCGTGTTATTTTCACATTTCAAAATTAAATAAAAGTATAAGTTATGGAAAATAATACAAATTATGGTAAAATTATTAAAAGTACCAGAAACAAAGATTTATTATTATTTGCAAATTTTATGTATCGAAAAGATCATGAATCGAAAAATTCTTCAATACGATAGCGTTGTACTATCAGAACTTGCACTGCAAAAGTGTATACTTCTATAGAAAATATTGTACACTTAATTGACATTGTAAATAAACATAACGGGTATGATCAACCAAGTATAGACAGAAAAATGTATTCAAATGGACGTAAGAAAAAAGCTGTGGAAAATCTGTAAACTAAACCAAGTAAGATATTACGAACTGAATTTTCTGAAAATATTTCTAATTTACAAAACATCACTACCTATGATACATCACTAGTTCGATGAAATATTTATAATGTCCGTAGAAAAATGGTGCTACCATTACAAAAAACAATGGAAGAATTTCAAAATAGTATAAGCAATTTAGAAAATGGACCTCAATGAGCAATTTTTTTAATAAATGATCCGAACTTTCATTTAATAATATTTTCATATGACACAAATTTAAAAGTTCTATGCGAATCTAAGATTATATACATGGATGGAACTTTTGAATATTATCCCCAGTTATTTACGCAATTGTTTTCTTTGCATGGTTTATGCAATGATCATTATATACCACTTTTATTTGCATTACTTCCAAACAAAAAAACTTCCAACCTACGTAAATTTATTTAATAATATCATACATTGGTGTAATGCACATGAACTTTCTCTAAAACCAAATTTATTTATATCTGATTTTGAAGGAACAATTCATGTAGAATTGAGACAAGTCTGGGATGACCTGAAATATTCAGTTGTATATTTCACCTAACTCAATCATGGTATAGAAAAATTCAGGAATTAGGCCTATCCAACGTATAACAAAATAATAGAACTGAAGAAAGCAAGTTGCTAAGCCATACATTTGGGTAGCCATTTATTTCTCCAAATAAGGTCAGTGACTGTTTTATTGTCCAAATATGAGAGAACAATTTGAAGGTCTACGAAGTCTATGGAGTCCATATGTTTCTGTCTTCTGCCATATCTTCTCCGTTTGTAACTTCTAATATCCTGAGATGTTGACTCGGTCCTCCCATCGTTGCCTAGGTCTTCCTCTCAGGCGGCTTTTATTTGGTTTCCACTTCGTGATGATCATTATCAGTTGGTCTTCTGCTCTCCAGACGTGTCCGGCCTAACTTATTCTCTGGCTTTTGAGTATAACCACTATATTGGGCTCATTAAATAAACTATTCAATTCTTTGTTTGATCTTATTTCATAATTACCTTTTTCATTTATCTTTAATCCAAATATTCTTCGTAGGATTTTCCTTTCGAAGTTCATTAATTTTTTTTTTGTCAGATTTAGAAGACGCCCATGCCCCACATGAATACAGTGCGATTGGTCTAACGAGAGCCTTATATAATCTTATTTTTGTTCTTCTTCATAATGTTTTATATTTAAATAATTTTACTAGTGAATAATCATATTATAATATAACAAAATATAATATTTTTAGTATTTTTTTCATGGCACGCTCTAAAAAAGGTTATTTTGGGTACACTGTGTTCAAAATGTTTGCCATCCCTTCTCTATACAAAACACAAGGAACCGAATATTATCCATTAGAGAAAGACGATTTCATGATAGTTATACTTAATAAAACACATAAAGCAGCTCTTGAAAAATTCAGTCGTGGCATATTGTATATAGATTCTACACACGGAACGAACCAATATAATTTTAATTTAACTATAATTGTTGTAATTGATGAATTTGGTGAAGGATACCCTGCTACTTTTTGTATATATTCAAAGAGATGAGGTACACATGACTTTTTTTAAAAAATCAAAGAAATAACTGGGTGTCTTACACCTAATGTATTCATGAGTGATGATGCACCTGCATACTGGAATGTATGGATAAAAAATATGTCACCTATTTCAAAATTCCACCTTTTATAAAAGTGGTATATTGAAAACAACTAGCGCAAAAATCTAAAAAAAAATTGATGGTTCCCAAACTGTATAATCATATGTTTATAAAACCTTCGTGTCTTACTTGATGAATTAGATGAAAGACAGTTTGAAAATATAATAAGTAATTTTCTGTCTAAGATCTAAGAGGAACCTGCTATGCATAACTATAAGGCATAATTTATAAGTACCTATGAGCACCGTAAGAAGTTGTGGGCTTCATGCTACCAACGTCAGGTAATATTAAATACCAATATGGTTTTAGAAGCTTTTCATAAAACCTTTAAGTATGTATATTTGAAAGGAAAGAAAAATCAATGCTCTATTATGAAATTTAAACAAAGTAGTGAAAGATAAAAATTTTGAACGTCTTGTTAAATTACGTAATGGTGGAAAAGTTACCCATTATGTAAATTCCATTAATAGTCGCCATCGCTCTGCTATAGCAATTGGTTTTAAAATTAATAAAATATCAGGTGGTATTTGATCAGTGGTATCTAAATCCCTAGAATTAGCTGATTATTTAGTTCAAAAAAATGAGCCATGCTCATGTAAAGTTAATTGTATTACGTGCAAATGTTGTGTCCACTTGTTTTCATGCACATGTTGTAACAGAACACCTTTGGGCCTAAACGGTCCGAGACAAAATCGACCCTTTTTAGGGCCAATAAATAAGGACCATTCGGCCACGTAAGCGGAGTCGTGTAACCACCGACTAGTGAACTAAGAACGCCGTCTATGCCAATCAGTGTTCAGGAACCACGAGTCACGTACCGGCCAATCACAACACGAGAAAATTCCCTGGGATATGTTTATATACCGGGACATTTTCCGAATATGATATCACGAAGTTTTAAAATTAAGTTAATTACTTCGGGTATTTGGGGACCCGGGTTGTTTTGAAATTGAGTATACATTGTGTCTGCAAACAAATCGGCTTTTGATTTTAAGTCATAAATTTTAGTCCCATCAGGTGTTTTTAGTGGTTGACATGTCGGAAGCTTGTGTAGAAGACAGTGATTAAGTTTATATATAGATTTGTTTTTAAAATTTAGGGTGGAAGTGAAAGTATGCCATTCGGATATTCTGTGACGAGTGAGGATGTCCTTAACGAGGGATACCTGGGCGTTGTAGAGTGTTTTTGTCCTCGGGTCACAGGTACGTTGATAGTTTTTCCGCAGTAGTCGCTTGGTGTCGATTTCGAGCAGAATATCGTCAGGTTTTAGAGGCTCAGATTGGTTCACGGTGTAGGAGCATTTTTCACACTCTGATTGGATCGCTTTGGTTAGTTGGTCCAAGTTTTTATTTATGTCCGAGATTTTAGAGATGTGAATATTTTTAATGCGAGGTGTTAGTTCGATTAGGAACTCTTTCCAATTTATGCGTTTTCTTGCGCTAGGTGGTCCTCACTGAGAGAGTTAGGATGTTAGAGTTAATAGCTGGGGGTTATGGTTGGAAGAAAGGTCACAGTGATTGGTGAGAATGTGATTTAGGTTTGACGTGTTGAGCAGAAATATGTCGAGGACGTCAGGACGGTGAGTCGGGATATATGGGTAATGTGTGGGCGAATCAGAAGCCACAATTGAGTAACGGTTGACCGACTCGACATGTAGTGAAATTGTTTTGCTTCATTTGTTGCTATGCAGACTGTGCCAGTCCATATGTTTGGCGTTCAGATCACCGCCGATAATAAACGGGCCACTGTGGTTGATCAACGCATCTAAATCTGAGGATTTTAAAGGGGAACCCGAGCTTTTGTATACAGCAGTGATTTGTGCGATTTCATTACCGAGTTTTACATTTATTGAGATCGAGTCTAGCTCTGTTTGAATATTTATATGATGGTGCACTATTCCACGACGAACCAGTACTGCTGTTCCCCCGTGTGGTGGTATCCTTGGTAAAGGTTGGCGTTCGTAGCGGTATATGTGGAAGTTTGGAATTTTGAGTGGAGTTTTTGGATTTAGGCGGGTTTTACCAAGCAAGATAATGTTTATGTTGTGGAGTTTGATAAATGTTGTTAGTTCTTGTATCTTTTGGTTGATACCATTGCAGTTCTAGGACATGATTTTTAGGTTAGACATGATGGGTTTCGAGGATAACGTTAAGAATAGACATGACTGTATTTATAATTGCTTCTCTGGCATTGAAGTCCGGGCATTTTTGGAGAATGGCAAGAAGTTTTTTGATAATGCCTAGAAGTTGTATTGCCGAGACTGCAGATTTAGCGGGTGGAGTGGAACGGGTTTTTGCGATGGCTGAATAGGTGTTTGATGGCATTTGAGAGGTTGAAACTGATTTTGTTTGTTGAGACGTGACTGAAGAAGTGGTTTGAGAGTCATGATGAGTGATTTTTCCAGTGGGCGGTTTGACATGGGATTTAGTTTGTGTTGTTCAATGTAGTGGGGGCATCCACGGTAGTTTGCGGTATATTCTCCACCGCAATTACAGATAATGCTCTTTTCTCCACAGTATTTAATAGCTGTACTCATTGTATTGGAAAATAATTGGGCAGCCAATTTTACGTTTTGTCTCTGTGTGCCCATTACATTTAGATGTTTCTCTGTAATTTTATATGCCAATTTAAAATCTGAGTTTTTTATTGTATTTAAATATTCTTCAATAATTTGCCTTCCAATATATGTATTATTTGAAAATATAAATCCTCTATCAATAAAATGATTTCTAATCAATTTTAATAGGTGAGGGACATCAGCAAAGACATGTATGTTTTTAAGTGTAACTGGATTTATGAATGAAGGTGATGATGGTGTTATGTTTAATGACTTCCATAAGCCAATATTAGTTGGACCCATGTCGCTGACAAGAGCAACTACTTCAAATCCCACTTCATGAATATAAGCAATAATTTTAAAGAGTATCTCAGTAGTCATAGGTGTGTCAAAGTCATAAAACAATGGTTGCTTCCAGTTACTTAAAAGTCCTATAACACATGAGAGAAATATGTATTACATACCATATTAAAAATTAATATTTACATTTTTGCTGAACTACTGACTAACCTCTTGTCATCACTACTTTTACACATTTATGCGGTCCAATAATCTGATCTTTGCCTTTATCATAACATATCTTGCGTGATATATACGTCTCATCAAAAGAGATCACAGTTATTTTGTCATTACGAGACATAGACTCTCCTATAACACATTATAAAATATGTTTTTAAGTTATTAATTTTAATTGTACACTTGTATACTATATTACTAACCTTTAACTTTTAACAGTGACAAAACTTGATGCAATATACCTTGATCTACTGAAAATTTACAAGTCCATGATATCAATGTCGATAAAGCTGAGAAAAATATTAAATAATAATTGAAATTGTAAAGTATGTTTGTATATTTATTTAAGTTAATTTAAACATAGATACCTGGTAAAGGATATTTCTTTTTTTCCCTTAAATATCTATACCCTATAGGGTATGCTTCTTAAGCTAATTGCATATGATATATCTTCATCAGACCATTTATATGCTTTTTTTTTTATTTAAAATCAAATTTATTTGAGTTGATGTAAAGATCCCAGAAAGTTTTTGTTGAAATTTTATGTTCAAAAACTGTTCTTCCATATTTATATTTTTTTAAAAGTTAATTATTTACTGTTGTTGGTAACAATTAATATTATTAAATTTATTACATTTATCCTCTAATTCCTTAATTTTACTCTGTGCTTCTTTCAATAACTTTTGTAATCTATACAATTCAGTTACAATTTGTTTTTAATATAATATGTTTTATAATTAATGTTATTAATTAAATACCTGTCAATCTCATTTTGATAATAATCATCTGTTTGTGACGATTATGCCCTACAAGATAAATTATATACTGTTATAAATTCATCTAGAGATACAATAATTTCTTCAGTTTCCATGTCAGTAACGTAACTGCTTTAATAACAAATTATATTTTATAAAATATATTGTTTTTTGAAGTAATTAATATACGTTTTGTAATATTTGCAGTTGGGTGACAACTTTTTGTTTATATTATATATGTTTTATTAATAATGTCATTAATTTAACCCTTCAATGCGCAGTGTTACACATATGCAACAATCTTTTGTCATAATTTATATATATATATATATATTGTAAATTCAATGTAAGCTGACATCTAGCGGATAGCTCAATAACTGTTTAGTAGAAAATGTTTGGATCAGTTGATAGTTAAGTAATCAACCGTATTTATTGTTTACATTTGATAATGTCGTTCTAATACAATTATCCGTTTTCGAGTTTTTACGAATGCCGCCGTATTTTCATGAATTTTACGCTAGAACGTCAAAAAAAAAAAGTTTTTATATTACTAAGTGTATCTTTATTATTTTAAGGTGCTGTTTTATGCTGAAAATTGCTTTTATATATATTTTTTTTTACATGTTATTGATTGTTGCACATTTGCAACATTGCGCGTAAACAATTAATAAAATTATTAATGACGCAGAAATTTGTCTTTTGGTTAATAATTGGGATGAAAGCGAAGACGATTTTGAATCATCTGATGATTATAATGAATTATTTATTAATGAAGATCATACTAGTAAACATCCTCTATATGACCCAGACTTAATTGATATAGTTTACCAATTGAATTTGGCGATGAAGGGTAGTATATTCATATCCCTCAAAAACGTACATCTTACAAGTAATATTCAACAAAATACATTTCCTACTCCAGTGTCTTATAATTTATGTTCATCTGATATACAGTCTACAGCAGAATCGCATGTAACTAAATCTTTTCGTCCAACTATTTTGCTTAATTCTGTATTATGTATGACAGACAAGAATCCTACACAAAAAAATCCAAAAAAAACCTGTAGAATTCTAAAACTTAAAATGGAGAAAGGATAATTTAGTAAACGAACTTCAATTAATCAAACATAATGAAAATATTTTGTCCATTAATATTACAGAACTTACTACCCCATATCAATTCTTCACATATTTTTTCAATGACGATTTTCTCCCTAATATTAAATATGAAACTGAACTCTTCGCTACACAAATAAATGTAAATAAAGCATTTACGGTTTCAATAAACGAGCTCAAAAGATATATAGGCATTTTGATTTATAATTCAATTTGTGTAATTCAATCCCAAATGTTAAAGACTATTGGAGCGATCATTTAGGTATTTCTCATATTTATAAATCGTTAAGTCAAAAACGTTTCGAAGAAATCCGTAGATATCTACATTTCAATGATAAAAGTAAAATTTTAGATAAACATCAACATTTTGATCGATTACATAAAATACGTCCACTCATTGACCATTTGAATGATAAATTTAATTTAATTCCGTATCCAAGGGACTTATCGTTCGACGAACAAACATGTGCAACAAATGCACGAAGTTATTTAAAAAAAATATATGCCGGCTAAACCACACAAGTGGGGGTTTGAATTTTTTTTTTTTTGTGCGATTCGAAAGGATTTTCTAACCAATTTGAAATTTATTCAGGTCAAGAAAATGATAATAGATTTTGTTTACCACACAAACCTGATCTTGGTGCTAATTCAAATATAGTAGTACGGCTCACAAGAAATATTGAACGTAATAAAAATCATAGAATTTATTTCGATAATTTTTATACAAATATTCCTTTAGCTGCGTACCTTGAGCAGAATGGAATATTGTGCTTAGGAACAATAAGGAAAGATCGCTTACCAAATAACAAAAATTTCATATGAAAGGACAATAAAAAATTAACCACGGGGAAAATCTTATGAATATTTAACTGTATATGAAAACACACCCATTTCTGTAACTTCCTGGAAGGATAACAAACAAGTGAACTTATTATCGACATACTGTAGAATACTACCAATGCAATCTTCAAAAAGATTCGACAAAAAATTTAAAAAAAAATTGATATCGACTGTCCAAATATTATAAAAGAATATAATAGATTCATGGGAGGGGTGGATCTATTAGACAGTCTTATTGGCCGATATAAAATTTGAATGCGGTCGAGAAAATGGTACATGAGAATTTTTTATCATCTAATCGATACATCGGTTGTAATTTCGTGGTTATTATATAAAAGGGTTAGAACACAAATTGAACAACCTATTGAGTATACTCTTGTAGAATGGCGAAAAACTGTAGCTTATACTTTAACTAATATTGATAATGTCCAGACTCCGACTAGAGAACGGCCGTGTTTGGAAAAATAGATAAATAAGAAAAATAGAACAAGACCAACTCCCCTGCCTTCTCAAGATGAAAAGAAAGACTATATTGGCCATTGGCCGGATTCCATAGAAAAAAAAAGGACGATGCAAACATCCTAATCGTAGAGGTTACACATATTTTAAATATAATAAATGTGAGTTATATTTATACATAAAAAAAAATTGTAACTGTTTTACAAATTATCATACTATGTAATTAACCAATTCGCGTGTATATATTTTATAATCCAACAGTGTAGTAGACTTTTTAATTTGAAACTAATGTGCATAATTCAAACAATTAAGTGAGAAATATTATATTAACTTTATATTGTTCCTAAATAATATATTATAAATTCGTTAAATTAAATTATTAAGTTTTAACTTTAAAAGGTTATTTTATTAATAATAAATATTTCATGTTATGTTTTAAAGAAAAGAGTAAAAATAAAGTGAAATCTGAACTTATTATATTGTTTTATAATTATTAATTTGTTACTCTTATGCGCAATGTTGCAAATATGCAACAATCTCAAAATCTTAAGTTCTTGGCAAAATATTGAAGTAGGATTTTTTTTTCTTTAACAAAAAATCACTTTAATCAATTTAAACATTGAAGGGTTAAATACCTGTCAATCTCATTTTGATATTGATCATTTGTTTCTATACTACTGGACGAATTATGTGCTGTAACATGTTTTTCTGTTGTACATTCTTCTGGAGATACAATAGTTTCCATGTCAGTAACATAACTGCTTTAATATTAAATTATAATATGTAAAATCTAATTGTTTTTTGAAATAATGTATTCTATCATGGTTCAAACTGTGTGGAAAATAATGAAAATGAATGAATAATGAACATTTTACGGGCGACTGATAACGATACAATCGTGCCGCTGGCCAGTTGCACGTGGAGGCAAACCGCTATCGCTGACAGCAGCGCAACTCACCGTTACGTCACGCGATAATGATAACACACAACAAAAATGACGGTAGCTCATCAATGAAGGCTTCAAGAAATATGTTATGATGTACCTAAATATGATATTTTTTAATTTTTTTTTTTTTATATTTATATTTAAATATTATATTTTTTACAAAAAATAAAATAATCATTACAATAACACTTATTTTTAAAAAATAATAATTATAATAATAATCAATTTATGTTTATTGTAAGTGCAACCGATAACAATTTGTCTTTGTTGGATTAATAAAGGTTTAAGAGCATTAGCAGAAAGGCCTCCCCTTATAAGTAGACCGTATTGCAATAATGCTTGATATAATACTAGATATACTGTTCGAACAACATGTGATGGTACTACCATTCATAATTTATAATTTATAAAAGTTATAACTTATAGACGTAAACGCATTAATATATTGTTCACGTGCAGATTCTATCGTAAGTTCTTATCAAAAATTAGTCCTTAATAACGAATACTAGAAACCCTTAATAACGTTTTGCATTTTATATCATTAAATGGGTTAGGTTAGACAAACATGGATATTTAATATATCCATATATTTTTAATAGAAGTTCGAATTTTTCTGAAAGTATGATATCTGTTTTTAACAATTTTTTTCAAATATTTTAGAGAAATTACTTAACATTGTAATGGGTCTATAGTTATTTATGCAAGTTTTATCCCCGTTTCTGAACAAAGGTTTGATTATTGTCACTTTAAATTTTTCCGGAAATATACTGTTTTTAATACTTATATTGTAAATATATGTTAAAAGACTTATTATTTTAATAGCTACATGTTTAATTATTTTAACCGAGATTCCATCAAAACCTGCAGCTGTTTCATCTTTTAAGTTAGTGTTGACCTTTAGAACATCTGATTCACAAATAATTTCAGTGAAAAATTGGTTAAAAGAAACTGAAAAAATATCTTTATACGTCATAGTCCATTTTTTAATATTATTGGATAGATTTTTGCCTAAATTAGTAAAAAAGTTGTTGAATGTATTTGATACCAAATGAGTATTGTGACAGGTATTAACTGTTCTATCATTTATCTTAATTTTTTTAATATCATAATTTCATTTTTTTCCTACTAGTGATCTCACATCAATTTCCAAGTATGTTTTGGACTAGAAGATACTTTATTAGATTTATTTTTAAAATGGGTAGTTTTTGCAGCTCTTAAAATCGTTGTGAATTTATATTTATAGCTTTTATAATAAGAAGCAAGCTTTGTATTATTTGGATATTTACTAATTAGTTCCTGTTTGAGACGTACAGAATACAGTAAACCTGCTATCATCTACTCTTTTAGTCATTTATTTTTTTAATTTATTTTTCTTACAGTCGTAGATTTTTTTTTTTAATATTATTAGAAAATATACAATCTATACCCAAAGGCATAATAAGAATATGTGCTACGTTATATTAAAAAGACATGAATAGGGTGAGGGAAGAAGCCATCCAGTGATCACACTTCCTTTTGCTTAAATATATGTGTAACTACTTATGTATTTTTTAATTATTATCAATTTTTTTTTTTTTATATTTTCGTTATTAATTAAGAAGATCTCTGAACCAGTTTCTAGGAATTGAATGAGTGGCTAGGCCGGATATCAGAGGATTTGAGTGACTAGACCGTTCGTTGAAAAAGCGTTTGTAATACGTTTTAGCTTCTTCGTGTATAGTTTTCATTTTTAAGTCGGTGTGGAGAGTAAAATTAGAGATTAAAGGAGGGGGAATTGGTGATGGAACGTAAGATTTTAAGTCTTAGATAGTTTTAAAAATTGTATTACTTTCTTAAGGAAAATATTAACACATCATTTACCTACGTCATTACAATTGAATAATTCAACCCATTTTTTATTTTAAAGAATTCATTTAGTGTTCTGTAATCTATCATTTTGAAACTATTTTTAGTAGGTACTCGTTTCTGTGTTTTAATTTTCAATAGACAAAATTGTGGAAAAGTGATCTGTAATGTTCATTTGTAATACTTCTGCCTTAATGTTATACTCTTTACATTTTTAATAAAAATGTGATCCGAGCAAGACAGTCTCATACCTATCGGCGACTTTCAATAGGTCAGCCTTTTTATTTATAATAAAAAATTTTGTTTTCGTTTTTTTTAATTAAAATTTTAAAACCATTAAACTATACATATTTGAAATATTTTTCTTTAGCAAAAAGCCTAGCTTTGTAGAATAAATGACCATTATATTTAGTTAGATGATTATTTATAAAAATACCTGCATTTCCCCAACTTTCATTTATATTATTTGACTTGATTGTTTTCTTTTTTGATTGATTCATTAAGATTTTTTTTTTCTGATCAGTGGACATTAACTCTACTACAATCTTCAATAGTTTATCGGGTATTCTTGAACGGATGCGATAAGCCTTAACAACAGAAACTTGTTTTCCTAGTTTGGACGGCAATATCTTCGACTATTTTTATACAGTTTTCATTCTTGTTATCTGATATCCACTCCTATATTTCTATATAATTTGCCATTTTTTTTTTTGTTCAAATAAGTTAACTCGTAATGATAAAATGTTAACGTCCGATTTTAACTTATGATTATATTCTTTTAGCATTTTATTCTCTCCCTTTAATTCTTTAATGGTTTTTAATACTTCTCGTAATTGCTTACCGAAGTCATCAAATTTATTTCTCATAAATTCAACCGATGTGGCTATCGAACGTATCGTTTGATCCTACGAAGTTGTTTTCAGCTTCCGATTTTATAGTACAAGTCTTGCCAAATGTTTTACATTTTGGACATGCAAATTTTTTCTTATTGACAACTGATAGTTTTCTGCATGATTCTTCTCTAAAAACAGCGCATGTAAAATGTAAGAATTCTTTGCGCACGAAACATTTTAAATTGTCACCATTAATAATTTCGTCAATACAAACTGAGCACAACATATCAAGCTTAGGTAAAAGTAATTTAATTGTGATATATATTATACATAAATATAGCAGGTAGATATATTAAAAGCAGTTATCGAATTTCGTGTGAAGCGATAATAACAACGAAAAGATAAGAGAGCACAAAGTAACAAAAACACGACCGGTAATGCTGGATTCTTGATGTCGACTGAAAATAATGTTTTATTACTTTTTTTAATTGGCTTAATGCATGTAGAAAACATGATCTTATTAATACTCATATAGAAACAATGTATAAAAATTATAGAATTTGTAGTTTTCACTTTGAAAAAAAAAATTACCCAAATCCTGAAGGAACTCATCAATTGGCCCAAGCGATGCCAACTATAACGGATTGAAACGAGAGTGTCGGGTGCAAAATTGCGCATCCAATCAGAATCGTTCACATTTATTATCACTATTTGTGTAAATCACATTTCTTATCATCCTTTACGAAAATTATTGAGTGATATCATTATCATCAATCATACAGTTATTTGTCATTTGAATTATTATTATAATATATTTTTTTTAATATTAACACGAAATATATAATCGATGAGAGATATCTGCTAAGGAAACAAATATGGCATATGAAGTAATCCATTCTACAGTTGATGTTTGTGACACTGAAGACTGTCGATTAGTTTGTCGCAAGTGTAATATATGTATTCATAATTCTACTTGTGAATGTAGTGATTACATAATTAAATTAAATATATACAAGCATATTCATGCCTGCACTATTCTTTCTTTATCAAATACTCAAAATAATTTGTGTGAAATAATAGAAAAATAAATTCTAGTTCCTACAGCCAAAATAAAGCTAATAGAAAAATCAATAGTAAAAACAAATACGGATAAAGAATCTGAAAAATTATATTAAATAAAAAAACCAATTAGAAGCTGTGTAGCGGTACGGCGGGTATCCCTGGTCCGGCACGTACACAACACTACACTTCTTTCCTTAACTTATGGAAATAAGGAAATATAAAAAAACCAACAACGGTTTCTTTTAAAGATAGAAATAGAAAACACTTTATTATTATATTATTATAATTATTATTATTATAACAGTAGCACAGAATAGAATAATGCGACAACTGAATGCGGTTCGTCGCGTGGTTTTTGTGATTGGTTCGGGGCGATGACGGTAACGATCGAACGGGTACGTCCACGAACGCTGATCAAAACGGAGAAAGCGCGACCGCTCGGTCGCAGTGCGGGCCGGCCGTCGTCGCGAGCTTTCCGCATCCCCTTCCTAAGTCGGGTGGGAACCGGTGTCGCACTGACGGTGCTTTCCGCGATCTGTAGGTTGTTGAGACAATCATGACACGGCCGAAGACAGTCGCTCTAATAGCGGCTGCCGCCCGGTCCGTGTCAGCTGGAACAGGAATATTACCGTCCCTTATTGCAAGTAAAAGTGAAATGAACGAAGAAAAAATTGCAGAAATGAATAAGCATAGCAGTTCCTTACTTCAATTATTACAAGAAAAACAAAAGATAATCGAAATAGTAGAAAATAAAGAATCTGTTAACAAGAACATAGGATAAACAGAAACGATTTGTGACAAAAAAAGAAAAAATTGAATTACTCAGTGGTAGAATAGAATGTAACGAAAGAAAATCTCTAAAGGAAGGGTTGGTATTGGAAGAAGTACAATACATACATACTTCTAACGATCATACTTACCAGTAATATGTTTAAAATATTTTAACACCATAGTGCTGTTATTATTATAATTTATTTTGTAGACTTTAGATTGACAAATATTTTAATGTACTTATTTAATTATGACTTATATTAATTTTACTATTACTATTTACTAGGTAGATTTAAGGTTGACAATTATTTTAATGTAGAATATCCTTTTTTTAAATTTATTGTTTTCTATTTATAAATTTATAATGATAACAAATGTAAACGATTCTGATTGGATGCGCAATTTTGCCGCCGAGACGCTCGTGGATTGAAATGTTCTATCAAATTAGCCCTTTCACACCCAGAAATGTAAATTTTCCAAAAAAAAATTAAATTATACAAAACATTTATATTTTATTTTATTTTATAATTGCATGATCTATAACAGGTAGGTAGCAATATTAAAAACTCAACAATATAATATTATATATATGTTTGTATGCCTAAATTAACTAGTTTTTAATAAATATATATATTAACTTTATTTTTAAAACTCAATAATTTTTTTTTAGGCGGAGGTACAAAAAAAGTAACCGTCACAAATGCATTGATTTATATGTTGGTGAAAGACAACTTTGCCGCTTTCTTCCACTGAAAAAGATGGTTTCAACTACATCAAAAAAGCTCTGCCATTGTATAAAGCACCATCAAGAAAGACAATAACTATACTTATTAGTTCCAAGTACGATGTATTTTCGGTTCAAATAAAAAATAAATTATCTTTGGTGGAAAGTATCACACTTACTGCATATATATGGACTGATACTATTAATACCAAAAGTTATCTTGGTATTACAATTCATTTTCTAAGTTTGTGCTAATTAAAGTTAGAAAGTGTGGTACTTGGAGTGTTAGAACTTTATGAGCGTCATACATCTGAAAATATTGCTAAGTGGCTGGACAGTGCTCTTCAGGAATGTCAAAATTCACGTCAAATTTTTTTGGTCGTAACTGACAATGGTTCTAATATTAAAAACGTGAGCGTGTGTTTTGGTAAGGATAAACATTTTCCATGCTTCGCACATAGATAAATCTTGTAGTACAAAACGCATTGGAGAACACTGACAATATTGCTACTTTAATAAATAAGGTAAAACATTTAGTTACATTTTTCAAGCAATGTGTATCTGCATCTGACGAGCTGCATAAAGTCTGTGCTTTTAAATTAAAGCAATCAGTTTCAACAAGGTGGGATTCTGTGTATTATATGTTGGACAGGTTTATTAATTGTTCTCACCATGTAGCATCTATTATCGTGAAGTTCCCTAAAGGTCCTACCATGATAACTGGTTCTGAGCTGTTTATTGCCAAAGAAATCATGCATCTGCTAAAACCTTTCGAAGCTGCTACTAGAGAATTATGTGCCCAAAAATATATAACATATAGTAAAATTATCCCATTGATGCATTGTTTGATAAAAACAATTGAATTAATCGAAGTGAATGGTGTTGTTGCTTCGGCTTTAAAATCGAATTCAACTAACAATTTACAATTCAGGTTTGGTAGAGTATGTAGAAATTCTTTCTATAGCCACAATTCTTGATCCCCGTTTTAAAACCTTACATTGGAATAGTGCAGTGGCTTCTTCAAAAGCCATCAATACAATTAAAAAAAAAAATTTAGAACTTAGAACAGACTCCAGTGAAACCAGTTCACATTATAAAAGTTCTTCTGAAGATGACTCTGACAGTTTATGGGCAGTACATAAATAGTTAGTGTCAAAAAAAGCCTTAACTGATCCAAGCTTGAATGTCAACGAAATGCCTACAGATCTCAAGCATTACTTAAACCAACCGACAGTCCCATGAACTGATAATGTTTAAGTTTTTGGGATATTCATGGACCCATATGTCCTCATTCATTTAAAAAATTTTAGATCCTTATTTAGGAATGGTAGCTACTTCTGTACTGTATTTTTTTAAAGCAGGTCAAGTTATGACTGATAGTCGTAACAGGTTAACAGGTGATAACCTCAATAAATTTCCTTTTTCTTTTATCACTGTCAGTAAATTATTGGAAATTAGAATAAGACATTTTCAATAAAATCAGTATTGTGTCTTTATTGTATTTCTTATTTTTTCAAATATTTAAATTTAATATAATGTGTAAATTGTATCAATTTTGTTAATAAAAAAATCAGTGTTCAATTATTTGTGAATTATTGAATTAATTGTGTTTAAATTTTAAAAAACATTACTACCTACACACAAGTCAGTATACATTATTTAACATCAATAACTGTGTGTAGCATATTATGTCACATGGTATACTTGACCTAGTAAAAAAATTTAATTAATTTATAATTTTATTAACAAGTGTTTAATTATCAAATAATTGAAGTGGCAAGTTTCCATTGCTTTGATGTAGGCCTTATAGGACTACAACACTCACAGTGTTTACTCTCTCCGAAATCGGGACTAAGGTAGGGAGTACTCGCACTGATATTAATGAGTATCCAAAACCTTTACATATGAATCAATATGAACCTGGGCGTCACAAGGGCAAGCTAGATTAAGTCAAAAAGCGCCATCTAGTGTTTTAAAAAATCTTAATTTTAAGAATCGATTTTCCAAGAATATTTTGGGCAACGATTTTTTTTGAATCGATTTTTTTCATTTCGATTCAAATCGATTCACCGACATGAATCGCCCATCATTACCGCGGTCCAGATCCGGATCGCGAAAGGAAATACTCTGGACCACGATTTAAGATATAATGGTTACCCAACAAGCTATGATATATGCATTGTGGATGTGACCGCAGGTTTGACTCTGTAAATCAGCTGACATGGGTGCCAACTAACATCTAGCGCTCATAAGTCAAAGCAATTAATAATGATAATAATATTCATGATTTCGTGATAATATTTATTAATTCCATAATAGAATGTCACAGTGGTCACGTGATCAATTATTACGAATAAATCCATACGAGCGCTAGATGTTGGTTGACTATCACAGAGTCAATTCAGCGGTCACTTTATCATAGCTCGTTGGGTAACCATTATATCTTAAATCGTGCTCTGGACCTTGTCAACTGTACTTCAGTATGTTATTTACTGAAATAGTATTATTATTAATAGAGAACATTTATTTAATTTATCAAACTCAGATTATAGTTATGTCATAGATCATTGCAAATATTTTATCGGGAAGGTAATAATCAGATTTATTACAATGTTATCGGCCGATGGCCGAGTCGCGACAATACCAAATATCAAATATACCGACGGCGAAAATTACATTTATTGCTTATCGTTGCTATCCATTGAAATAGTTATATTATTTGTCTGTAAACCGTATTTTCTAAATAACAAGTTAGTTAATGATTTAGTACGTGTACATTCGCCTGTGGATACAGTGCGTTTTATATTTTATATTAATTCTTCTTATTATTCATTCAATAAGCTGAGTAAAAAACACAAAATTTATATCGAAAACATGAAGTTTATTCATATAAACTTCAACAATATAGTTACAATACATAGAACTATATTGTTTTGTAAAGGGTTGGAGTCATTCCAGTCTGTTTAATTTTTTTACTGGACCTCATTGATTTATTATTTTAATCTTTAGGACTCCAATAGAAATTACTTGCTGACCTCTGCTTCAGACAATATAGACAACATTTTTCAAGAAAACATTTTAGAAAGTCTTTTAATGTTTTTTTTTTAAAGAGACTTTTGTTAACATCAAACACATGAACCATAAAAAAAAGCAAACCTTTATCAAGCTAAAAATTGAAACTTTTTTTTCAGGAGCTATTAGGCCATATACCACTAACAGACGAGATGAGCGAAGAAGATAATCAAAAGATGACAAAATGGATGATGATAATTTTGACTACTGTTATTTTCAAAAAACTATACAAATTATTGTAATTACAAAAAGGAGTAAAAATTTAAAAAATTGTAATCTAATATTGTTTTTAAACTCATTTTCACTTTATAAACCTTTTAAAATATTTTTGGCCAGCTCTTTTGTATAAATACTCCACTGTGCGACGTGGCCGAGAAAGGTTAACTAACCGACGCCAAAAAGGCATTTGTTAATATGAATTGCCACACCGTAATTTTGGAATCACTCTAGTAGGTGCATTTCGTGTTCAGACTTGTTTCGCGATGCGATTAAAATGTCATCAACGTAGGCGTGCATTGTTTAAGAAAAGTGTTAATTTAATATTTTCAAAAATGGATTTAAATGAAATGCGATTTAAATTCGACAATACAATTTTATTATAAATTGAAAAAAAACGTAATGAAAACCACTCTCACTAACATGGAGTGTGCTCCAAAATCTAAGAGCTTTTTTATATAATTCCTTCTACTTCTTCACATACAGCTATCGGTCATGAAGGCCGTGACCGTTGGACGGTAGAACTTAAATTAATATATATTAATATCACAAAAATGTTGTCACTAAATAGAAAAAAAATTTAATCAATATTACTCTTTAGGAAACAGTTACATTAATTGCATTTATAAATTATAAAGTTTTATGAGATCCAGCTGTAAAACACAATGTAGAACTAATAGTTGTGTTTGTAGTGCTTCTACAAAATTATACAACTCTAAGGGCTATAGTGCTATAGTTAATCCTCTTCTAATAAAGAATAATAAATAAATAGTACTAACATTAATTACTAGCAATTTATGACAATAATTCCTTGTCAAATGGGGCAAATTTGTCGTTGTTGACTAGTCAATATTAATTATGGCAAATAATTATTATTCTTTTCGGTAACATATACATTATAAAGATTTTATTATAATAAATGTTACTCATTTTTACAAATATAAAATGTTCCACCCAAACCCATTTTATATCTCTTTTTCCAAACAACACAATTAGCATATAAAATACATTCAACAAAAATTGTTGAGAATTGTATGGTTTAAATAGGAAGTGCACTAGTTGGTTTTAATAAATCTATGATCAAATCTAGTTTATTATATCATGGAATACATTGTCACAAATACCATGTTCATTACACTGCAGAAAAACACCAATACGCCTATGAAATTAGTATATTAATCCGTGGCATCTAAGTAACTCAAAAATTAATCTTATGCTTATTTGTAAAACCCTGAACACTATTCATTAATAAAGAAAATACATCGATCATACATGAACAAGACAATTACAATAATTATTACACAATACAAATCATAACTTACTTTGTTTCATGCATAATATTGTAGTTGGATAATAAACAATGAAACAACATGAACAATTATTCCAAAGTAATTATATAGTTTACCTAAAGGAATTATCTAAAACCACATACTATAGCAGGATTTTTTTTTAAATAAATTTGCATACAGAAAACTAATATTTGGATTATTTCTATATTTGTCAACATAATGATTTTTGAAGGTAACTAATGTACAAGCTCAATTTTATAAATTATAAAGCATAAACTAAATAACAATTTGGTTAAAAAGGAATATGACAACATTTAATTTTTGAAATATAGTTTTAAACATTTCATTTTATTATGACAAATTTTTAGTTACTAAAATGAATTGGAATGAAACAGTTTCCACTGACAAACAAATCATAAATGACAAAAATAACTCATTACTTTTTGATTTATAAAGTTCCAACTGCTTTTATCATATTTTCATATCTCGCTTGTTTTTCATAACTATTGATATGTTTCTTGTATGCACTTAGATGATGTGCAGGTTCCCAAGTACAACCAGCACCAGGATAATATTTCCATTTTACCAAGTACTCAACTTGACCATTACTATGTCGTTTGTTCAAAATTTTTTCCGCCGGATAGTCTTCTTCGTCTGATGAATCTATAGTATCAGTTTTGATAGACTCTACCATTCTAAAAGAAAATTAATGAATCTTAATGACAATGTTTTATATAAATAATTTTGGTTTAAAACTGTTATTTCAGAATGATTTTATATTTCTAATGGATATGACTCCATATATCAGCACTAATTTTTGTTAAAAACACTAATGATTGATAGAATATTTATTAAAAATGAGACATTAATACCAATTTTCCGACTATGTAAAAGATTGTAACTAATAAAAGTTAATTAAATTTAAAAATAAATACCAACTGGTAAAATGTACAATACAACAAATATTTAAGAGGATAATAATTTAATACAATGATTTAATAATTCACCATAAATTAAAAAAAACACATAACTGGATCTAAAATAATAACTTAAGTAAGCTTATTGTTGAATAATACATTTGATTTGTGGCAGTTGAAATACTACTAGAGTAGGTCAGCTCTTAGTAATTGAAGAAGAAGGCTAAGAAAAATCAATCCAAACAAGGTATGGCAAAGGAACATGTTACAGCTTACAGATAATGTTTTTGTGCCCCCAGAATATGAAAGGCATGCAACAGGTAACAGTGAATAGTAAGGTCTTTATTATTTAACTGGACTGTAAGTATTGTGTAGCATGATGAGACTGTGGGGAAACCATGAAGTACATCGTGAAAAGGTACCTCAGGAGACTATTTAATTACAGGACATCAGAAATCCATAGTTACATAAGAGGCAATATAATAGTTAAATGAACTAGAACAAATATTATATTTTATTATGCATCGTTGGATTTATTTAAATAGTTCTCATTTTTTAAAATTGAACAGAGTATTATGGGTTTGTTATAAATGCCATACAGAATGCAAAAATAAACTGTGTATTGTTAACTATTATATTTGTTTTGTAGTTACATTACATCAATAATCCAGATGGAGTTCATGCAAGAGCAATCGCAAAAAATCTTTAAATTTCAACATAATATCAAATTTTAACCAAATTTAAATGAAACCAAAACAATTTAAATGTTACACCCAATATTTAAATTAATATTTGGTTTGGTTAATTAATTA
This sequence comes from Chaitophorus viminalis, assembly GCA_025469195.1. Classification (NCBI taxonomy): domain Eukaryota; kingdom Metazoa; phylum Arthropoda; class Insecta; order Hemiptera; family Aphididae; genus Chaitophorus; species Chaitophorus viminalis. The sequence goes on from JAIPRK010001246.1 coordinate 58,276, forward strand.
GTATATTTTAGAGCAAAAATTAGCATATAACATCAATAATATATTATTCCTTGATAATTTTCTAATAAAAAAAACCAACAATATACATATGTAAAAAGAAACGCTACAATTCTACAAACCTTTGCTCAGCATGGGTGATTTAGAACCATATATTTTTGTACTTGTCTCATTACATTTGACAAAATAACCCCCCCCCCTCCGTTAGAATAGACCCAACACAACGAAATAACTCATTCCGCACGACTGTACAAGAGCAACAACGCGATCTCTTTACTCTTGCTCGTATTAAGGGCGTGCTTGTGTGAATAAGGTTTACACACGAAAATGCAAACAATTAATTTTCCGTTGGCGCGATCGAACGCGTAACGCGAATCTATACTACTATACTTACTCGGAGTTGGATGCCATGACGGAGTTTTTCAGAACTTACAAGTGGTGGTTAGAAAACTTAGCGGTGTTGGCCGTCGGACAAAAACACAAGAAAACCCGCCGTGGCTGGAGGAACGGTCGGCGAGTGCAACAGTTAAACAATAACAGATGAAAACCGAACAATCATCAAATGAGCGACGATATGAAGTTGTGCGCACCGCGTTATCGATTTCCGTCGTGTAATGTGAAGTTGTGTACTGTACTGCTGCGCACAGATGTCGAGCTGCGAGATATTGTTAACTTTAGTTGACGTTCGGCGCGTGGGGGACATGACCTCGTAACAAGGAGTATATAATATACAGTAAACCAGCTCAATGAAAAAAAAAACCCTATAAAATCACTTGAGCTATTTTCACCACTAGAGCGCGCTGTTATTGGTGTCCCATGTAACGAATGGTTGATAATATAGAAACTAAGTAATTTGAACATTATGTTGCATTCTTTAAACGTTATTACTTTTATTTGCCATCATTTGATATACATTACAGTATTATTTTATTTTATTTTATTTTATTAATGCCAAACGACAATTTACAAAAAATTTAGATAAGTAAACACAGTAAATTAAGGTGAGAAAATAACAGAACATTTATAGAAATTAAACAGTTGTAACAATTCTACAACTAAAGAGAAAGAGTACAAAAGAAAGCAACAGCAATTATAGTTGTAAGTAAACAGGTTATAGAAAAATAAACTTAGACATAAGATTTAATAGGTGGCATTACTGACACGAAACATGCGGTGTAATTAAATGCATATGATTTTGATGTTTAAAACCTGATCATGTATTTAATTGATCTACTTCAATTTGTAGCTGTTCAACTACATCCATACTCATTACCTCCTTTCCAATTTGAATTGCCTTACCTAATAAAAATACCTAAAAACCAATCAACAATAATTATTTTTTATTAAAAATTTAAGCTATAACTATGAGTACAATTTTTTTAAGTTATTTAAATAAAAAAGAAACATACTAAATTAATAATATATTTTATCTGAGGGATGGTTGAAGTAAAGCGAACAATTTTTTCACTGTACACATTTTTTAAATGGAAATAAATAATTGTATTAATATCGTAATGAATGTACCACATCTGGTAATTTCACATTCTTCACATCTCTATTGATGTCATAACCTATATTATTTATAGGGGAAATAATAGGTAAAACCGAAGAAAAATTATCATGAGATAGTGAGTAAAGTATCTGCAACTTGCAAGTGTTATAATATTTAAAAAGTATTTAATATTTCTACAAGAAAAGCAATTCTGATTGTTAATGTATTACTTTGTGAAGTATTTTCAAGTAAAAGCAATAAGCATTTGTTATACGTATTCGTTTCCCCTTCCTCTATGTGGTGCTTGCATTTTATACTATGCCGGAAAAATATACAATATAATTATAACAAAAGTCAAAAATTATAAATATTTATTTTCAATTTCTTCGAGCACCAAGAACAAATGCTGGAAGGAGTAGAATTGATCGCATTCCTAACGAATTGGTTTTATTGGTCGCGAGGTCCTCGATTACTTATAAAGTTGCAGAATTACTGGAAGAAAGGGCTGAAATTGTCTTTGAATGGCCAAAAAATGCTAGAGGTAACTGTACCAAAACCAGAAACCATAGTAATCATTAACAAAACACAGTACAATCAAAGTAAAAATAAGAAAAACTGAAATCAAATCAAGTCGAAGTATCAAATATCTTGACTGCCGATAGACTCAATAATATAATTCAAAGAACATGCACCAACAAATGCACTAAACGCGAGAAAGACTACACAAAACCTGGCAAGGACAATTCCCAATGTAAATGCCTGAAAATAAGCTAAAAGGAGGCTACTTGTATCATGCTTTGTGAAGCATAGGCATGGGCTGACATGATGAAGCCAAGAGGATGGACAATCTTTGAGAAATATCGAAGGAAAGTTATGCTAAGAATAGCCTCAGCATATAAAACCGTGTCCACAGAAGTTCTCCAAGTCATCATAAGCATACTACCGATCAAATTAGTTGCAGATAATAGAAAAGCTATCTATGACGCAAGAACCAATAACCTCGACTAAATAGAAACAGCACTGATAAATGCAGCAAAAAACAACGTATCAGAAAGATTGCAGGAAAGCTGGCAAGCCACAGAAAATGGCAGCTGGACGAGATAATTAAACAAAATTAAATAAGGATATACCGTCATAGACCAACAGACAATTTGGACAAACCAACAACAGACATACCCAAGAAATATCGAACTCCGGGTGCTTTCAAGCGTATCTACATAGAGTCAAGAAGACTAACTACCCCACATGCATATATTGCGAAGAAAATATCAATGATGCCGAACACACCATAATCATTAACCACTCATTGGTCGCAAAGCGAAAAAGAGTCACAACATAGATCTCAAAACTGAGAACATGATTCAGAGCATGCTGACCTCAGAAAAGAACAGGAACATTATCAACGACATGATTCAAAAGAAAGAAGATAATGAAAGGGAAATCTGAAGACTAGTTACTACTACCACATAAAAGCATTTAAGTGAATCAAAATGTAGTCGAAGGCAAACTTGAAAGAACAAAGCCTCTAAACAATGTACCCAACCAAAAAAGTTATAACTCTAATATCTTTTTTGGAAAACAAACAAAATTGTGAGCAATACCACCCTCTAGTTCTACTTCAAACACGTAAATAAAAATAAAAAAATTAAAAAGATGATACCAAATACACAAGAAGAATTCTTTCATTCTATACAGTACTGTAACATTTGATGAACCTAGGTTCTTTCCGAACTAAAAACATTACATCAGGGGAATATGTTCATTCTTCATACTTGCGAAGGTAAACCCTTACAAAGGAAACTATACGCCGATCATGAGCTACCCGTTTTTCTGTGCATAAATCCAATGCATGTGTAAACAGTAGACACCCTTCCAAGCACCAACATCCAGAGCACTATCATCATTGTGCTATAACATTGCCGGTTTTACTTCGCTCGCTATTCTAAATGTTCAACCGGATCGTGAAAACGCTAAGTTCTGGTCAGCGAGTCAGTACAAAATCAAATCATTAACAACTCCTATTTTTCTCGTTGAATTGATTTTAAATTATTTATTTAAATTTATTTAAATTATTATTATTTATTATTATTATTATTATTATTTATTATTAATTTATTTAAATGCTATTTAAATTTTAAATTTAATCAATATGGGTCTAAAATGCATTGTATGCAGTAACACTGTTAGTGACAATATTAAACTATTTCGGTTATGTATTAGTTGTGAAACACTTATGTATTAGCTAATTTTGTAGTTGATGAAATGTTTATTAAAGATAAAATTGAATTTGATGAGACTAAATTTTATGGTTTAGTGGATATGGGCTCAGTTGGAATTGACAATTGTGACAATGATAATATGGACCACGCTACAAATGCTTTAGTATTTATGGCTGTAGGTATTAATTCTAATTGGAAATTGCCATTAGGTTATTTTTTAGTTAAAGGGTTGAGAGGCAGTAAGAGAGCAAACTTAATGCAAAAATGTCTAGAACTTCTTAACGAAGCTGGTGTGAAAGTTCATAGTATTACTTTTGATGGAGCCCATAGTATTTTAAGTATGTGTACCAAGTTAGGAGAAAACTTAAATTTAAATAATCCACAGTTCTTCTTTCCACACCCTGTAACCCAGGAAAAAATCTTTGTATTTTATGACCCATGCCACATGATTAAATTAGTCAGAAATACACTGAGCGATAAGAAAATATTAATTAATGCTGCAGGAGAAAAAATTTAATGGGATCATATACATAAATTACATTTAAAAGAAAAAGAAGAAGGATTAAGATCAGCTACAAGGTTAACAAATAAACATATATTTTTTCACAACGAAAAAATTAATGTTAAATTGGCAACACAAGTATTTAGTACTAGTGTATCTAATGTATTAAAATTCTGTGAGTCATTTCATATATTTCAAAATACAAATCCTACAGCAGAATTTTGTTTATTCATGAACAATGCATTTGACATTTTAAATTGCAGTACAAAATTTTCAAAATCCCCATACAACCTAGTATTATCTCCGAACACATACATAAAATATAAACAATTCATTGAATTATTTGAAGGGTATGTATTTAGTCTAAAACTAATTGATGGATTAAATGTTGTGAACTCACCAAGAAAAATAGGATTTGCCGGTATAGTATGGGCCATGAAAATTGGTTAAATATGTATGATTTAATAAAAGAAAAAGATTATGGCCTAGAATATAATCTGTCATACAAAATTTCACAGGACCGCTTGAAAACTTTTTTTAGTACGGTCGGATCAAAAAGAGGTTATAACAACAATCCTTCAGCAAAGGAATTTAAAACATCTTATAAAAAACTTTTGGTTCATCACCATGTCAGTGTATCCCAGTATGGTAACTGTATGGAAGAATCCATGTTTTCTAAATCTTACAATATAGCTGACTCAATAGTAATTGAGAAAGAAGAACAATTAGAGATTGTACCCAAAGCCAAGATCATGATTATTTTAATGTTTGTATAAAAGCTTCCCCATATGTTGAAAATATCACAGGGTATATTGCTGGATTTGTTGTAAGAATTGTTATAAGAAAAATGAACTGTTAAATATGTAAAACGTTTCACATTGACAATGACAATTCAAATGTGTTAATTCAATTAAAAACAGAAATGATGCACTTTACAAACCTAGCAAAGATGTTAACTTTATTTGTTGTGTCTCGGAGAGATGGATTCGAAGCTCAAATTTAAAAGAAATGTCCAAAAAAAAATGTCATTTATAAATTGTACATAAAAATTAAATCTAAAGTATATAATTTCATTTTTCGAGATGGATGAACATGTAAGTAATCAGAATTTATTTACAAATCACAGAGATCAGTTAATAACAATAATAATAACTACTTTTTTAACGTTAAGACTTCGACATATCGCCGACATACCAACAACAAAAGGAAACAATGGGAGTTAGAAAAAAATTTACTAAACTAATTTTATTTAGAAATGAATAGGTAGGTAACTAAATAGTCAGTTTTTTATACTTATTTTTGAACGATTTCATGTGTTTGATATTTATTATTTAGTTACAAATATATTATTTTGAATTATAATAAATAGGGGTCATTTATTTTATATGTATAAATTAAATAAAAAAATTATTTATCATACCCATATTATATTTTTCAATTATTATATATTTTTATTGCACAATATTTTTTAATACATCAAATGCATGATTTTATGGTAGCACCGATCCATAAATAGGCTGCATCACTGCGATATGTCAGCTTGCGACTATCAATATATTTAGTATAGGATGGGCCGGTATATAAATAAAAGGTTTATGGTCACCAATGGATACTGCTCCACGTTTGACAACACCACGGCTGTAGATAGTATGGTTGCGCATCGAGCTGCTACGAAAAAGTGGCAACCGAAAGTTCTTATCAAATGTACGAAAGTCACGTTTTAGCGCCATCTAGGTCATGCTATGCTGTGATTTCATTTAATTTTAGAAATTTAAAAAGTTTTATGTGGTAAAATTTAAGTAGTTCTACTTGACATCCGCGAAAAACGCTACTAATACTTAACTTTTTTGATCCTGAGATAAGAAATTCCGTATGCCACCATTGAACATAGTGTAGTATAGGCCACGGCTATAGATGCTATGGTTTTGCGGCCTATATTGGGTTGTAGTGAAAAACGTCCAAAAATGTTCTTATCAAAATACCTGCTTGCTACTAGAGATCCTTGTGGATTATTTTTGTACTCATTCTTGCGACTATATATCTATATTTAGATGTATCTATAGCCGTGACTATTACTATGTATACTATTAATATCATTATTCATTATTAATAATCCGCTGTGCCAATGGGGGGGGGGGGCGCTGTTAATAAGCAGGTAGTTCACAGAATATATGCAGGGTATTTGTCGAATTTGATAAGAACATTTCATTCCGTTTTTTCTAGTACCATTGCGCATCCATAGTATCTATAGCCGTGGTATAAGCCGATGTGCAACCATACCATCTACAGCCGCGGACAACACTGCAGACAACAAGTAACATCATGTATATCTACTGACTCTGAAATTTTAATCATAATATCTAAATAACTTAAAATTTATCATCATATTGTTAAGTGCGATCTTGTTAACTATTTATGAACAATATATTGATGGAACATCAATAAGTTAAACTATTGTAATCATCGCACAATACATAATATCTTTAAACATAACATAACTTACATTGTTTCTTGTAAAATATTATAGTTGGATAATATACTATGCTACAATGAGAATCAGTTACACAGTTTAGTTAAAGTAACTAGGTACCTTAAATCACATACTTGAACAGACAATTATTTAAAATAAATATACATACTAAAAATTAAAATTTGTTTTATTTTTATATTTTTCAAGATAATTAATGTACAAGCCCAATTTTATGAATTACAAAATATAAATTAATATTATAGTAAAATCTTAATACTAAGATAATACAGTTCCTGAAAGTTGTTTAAAAGAAACATGACAAATTTTAATTTTTGAAGTGTAATTAGTTTGAAACATGTCATTGTAATATCTTATTATGAACAAATTATTAGTTATTAAAACGAATTGATACAAAACAGCTTATCAATGACGAAAAAAAATATTAATAACAATTTTAAAATCAAAATTTAAAACTGAAATTCGTTGGTTATATTTTCTAATCGCACTCGTTTTCAAATCTATTGATCATTTCCTCGTATCCATCAAGATTTTCAACACATTCCCAAGTGTTGTCTTCATCAGGATAATATTTCCACTTTAACAAGTACTGAACTTTACCGTTTCTGAGACGCTTCGCTAAAATTTTTTCCACATAAAATTCTTCTTCTTCGTCTGATGATTCAAGTAGTGCAGAGTCATTATTGAAGGTATCAACCATCCTAAAAGAAAATTAACTTTAATGTCAATATTTTAAATAGATAATTAGGTTTTAAAACTTTTACAAAGCCAGAAAGAAGAATAAAAAAAAAAAAAAGACATGATTGTAAAATCAATGAACCCAATAGAAGACATAATCTACAACAAAGGACTATATAAATACAAAATTGTTCATACATAAATTTGGAGCATACACCCCGTTTTTGTTCAACACTAATTGGCACTCACGTGAGCTTAGTTTTAGACACAATATGGTATGTATTTTACTATATTTCTAGATAGATTTCACAGCGGTTAGTAGATCGGGTACTAACACATCTAATAAATTTAAAAAATGATAAATTACAAAAGCCAGCTACACGTTGTGAACCCAATGGTGTAACACCATTATTGGTAATTATTATCTTTGAAACAACTTTTATGTCTTAATTATAAATCAGTCTGCTTAAATATTTTAATTTTGTACCTAGCAAAAAATTACAATCTGTTGATATGGATTTGGTTAAAATTGCTGAAATATATCAATCACTAAAATTATTTCGCCCCAGTATATATTTTCTAAATGCACCACTCACTGCATTCAACAGGATGTGATGGACGAGAGTGGAATAAAAGGTTCATATTGCTGGAGAACATGGACCAGTTGTGCCTAAAATAATATTTGTATTTTAGGTTAGTATACCAATTGCGCCGCTTAAATTTTAGGTCAGTATACCTATTGCACCGCTTAAATTTTAGGTTAGTACACCGATTGCGCCGCTTAAATTTTAGGTCAGTACCTACACCAATTGCACTACTTATATTTTAGGTTCCTTATTTTTACATGAACATATGCAAGTTACTACACGGCGGAAAAAATTACATATGTATATACACAATTAAATATAGCTAACTAATATACATTCAAATATACTTAATTTAAAGCAAAACGTATTACGAAATTACGGGAAAATACTACAAGCTACAAGCTGATAATAGTACCTATCCCGACTGACGTAGGGCGAAATATGAAATATTTTATTTATTATTATTAATGGACATATGATAAAGTATGAATTTGAGTGATAGACTACTCGTATAACAAGTTTAAATTATCATTAATGATCGTTATCCACCTAATTATCTGCCTAATTTGTACGTTCCACACGCTGTTTAATAGATACTATACAGACATAGTATACTATATATGAGTAACACAAATCACAATGATATGACATTTATATGAACGAATGTACGATATTGCAATTTGTTTATAATTCACCCAGTATATTTACAGAAATGTAACGATCAAAAAGTGTACTAATAAAAACATAGATAGTAAAAAGGTACTTTGTCAGCAGTTTAGTATATTTTGAGTGTTTGAAGTTACAATATGGACCTCTTACAACAAGTTCTGAGTGAAAAAGGCAAATCGTTATTGATTATCAATTAATTTAAATTTCGAAAAATTGGCAAATCAAAAGATGGAATTAAGTGGAGATGTCACATCAAATCATGTACCTCAAGTGTATGTTCTGATGAAAGTGTAACTACGCTTTTAACTTCCAACTTAAATCATAATCACGAAAAAAAATACAAATATTAACAGGCAAATTGTTGCTAATTCTTTAAAAAGAAAAGCAATAGATCAAATAACAACACGACCACCGAGATTAATTCGAAACGAAGTGCAATCAAGTGCAGTTGATTTAGCGTTGAACGATGTGAATTTCACAAGACGGAGTGTTAATCGTTCACGCAAAAAACGTTCCCACCACAACCAAAAAACTTACCAGAAGTACATGCAGCTTTAACTAACTTGGATACAAGTACAATAAGTACATACAAGGATGAGAATATATTGTTAATGAACGATAGTATTTTAATTATAATATGTTTTTCAACAAAAACAAATTTAGAATTTTTATGTACTTGTGAAAAAATATTTGTTGATGGAACTTTTGAACTTTGTTCCAAATATTTTTATCAGCTATTCACGGTACATGGTTTAAAAAACGGTCACTATATACCATTGGTAATTATTGCATAATTTTTTGTATAGCCCTTTGAAGCATGGTGGTATAAATAATATACCACTTTAAAAAAAAATTCTCCTACTCTTGCATGGTGGTATATATTTAATACCACCATCATATCACGTCTAATAAGTTGTAAAATTAATCGATAGATGGCAGAAATGTCAACATTTTAAAACGTTTTCGTATAATCAATAAAATATTATTGATTTTCACTTATCACATTTTCGTTTTAGTGAAATATGATAAGTTAATTATTCCAATATTCATTTTCAAGTTTGTTTGTTTTGTTATCATCTTCAAAACATCTAATGAACCTTCCCTAATTGATAGATAATTGTTTTTCTTAAATGCAATTGTTAAAAAAGTGATTCATTGGTGGTATAGTATATATACCACTGTGCAAACAGTGTATAATATCCATACTAATTGCTATTGTTATTTTGTTTGTACGCAAAACAAAAATTCTTCATTAATGTAATTATGGCATATCAATTGAATGATTATGATATAGTTGGTTGCTTGTTTGATTCTGATGCTGAAATTAGTGATTTACCATCAGATAATAATAGTTTTGTTGATGACTCTGATGTCGATCCTGACTTTTTACCAAGTCCATTGGTGAGTAATAGTCCTGTAGTTATACCTCCTAGTAACTTTAGTAGCTCTGAAGAAGAAATATCTACTCCTAGGCAGTCTAAGAAAAAAAACTAACATCTAAATGCAAACAAAATGTAAAATATGCTAATATCTCTCAACAGTCTAATACACATAATGATTTACTTGTTCATAATAATGAATATAATATATTTGAAGAACCACAGTGGGATAAAAATACAGAAATCTTTACAAATCTAGTGTTTTTGTCAGATTCAAATTTAGCACCTCATATACTCTTATTGGAATCTAAAACTTACAATTTATTTCAAGAAATGTTTCCAGATAGTCTTATTGATATAATTTTATTTCAAACTAATTTATATGCCCAGCAAGCTCAAAAACCATACACACCAGCTACTAAACAAGAGTTGAAAACTTTTTTAGGTTTAAATATTTTAATGGGGATAAAAAGGTTACCATCATACAGAGATTACTGGAGTACAGGACCAGACTTGGATGACCCTTTTATATCGAAGCAAATGACAGTCAATAGATTTGGGTGGTTTTTGTCTAATCTCCATTGCAACGATAGTTCATTAGAACCAAAACGTGGATCACCCAGTTTTGACAAATTATACAAGCTTAGGACTGTGATTGAAAAATTAAGTGAATGTTTTCTAAAATCCAAAAATCTTACCCAAAATCTTACAATTGATGAGTCAATGGTAAAATTCAAAGGCCGCTCTACTATAAAACAATATATGCCACAAAAACCAATCAAAAGGGGGTACAAGATTTGGATGCTGAATGATAAAACTAAGTATACATCAAAGTTTCAAGTTAATACTGGAAGTTGTAGGTGGTGTGGAAAAGTTATTAGGTGAAAGGATAGTAAACGATCTCATGGTTGGTTTAGAAGGAAAAAAATCATATTTTATTTATTGACAACTACTTTACAAGCTATCCACTTTTTCAAAATCAAATGAAAAAAAAATCTATGCATGTAGTACAATTAGGTCAAATAGAAAATACCTCCCAAATTTTTTACCTGATAAAAACTTAAAAAGAGGAGACTTTGATTACTTTACAAGTAATCACAACATAGCAGTTTACAAATGGATGGATAATAAACCTGTGTATATGATCTCATCCTTACACTCGCCCAATGACACTTTTCAAGTAAAAAGAAAACTTAAAGAGGGAAATACTACTATGGTCCCCTGTCCAAAAGTGCTTATAGCTTACAATAATAATATGAATAATGTTGATGTTTTTGATCAGCTAAAAGCAGCGTATGGAATCAACCGAAAAGCTAAAAAATGGTGGCATAGGTTATTTTTTCATTTTCTTGATATGGCTATAGTCAATGCTTTTATACTTTTTAAAGAACTTACTAAAGAAAAGCTTTCTATGAAAGAATTTCGGAGGCGAATTGTTGATGGTTTATTAGCTCCAAATCAACTACAACCTCAAAAAAAAATAAAAGTTTCTGTAGTATTTCCAAACATAAACCACATATTTCTCCTGAAGTTCGATTCCAAAGTTCTTTACATCACCGCCCACCCGTGGGACGTTAAGATGTGGACATTGCAGCACAAAAAAAAATCAAAAAAGAACAGAATGGCTGTGTGTAACCTGCAATATACCACTATGTTTAGGGAAAAATAGGAACTGTTTTGCGCTATTTCACCAAAAATAAATTAGTTTTATTCAATTTATTTTGTTATTATATATTTTTATAACAAGTTGTTCTTATTTTATTTAGTAGACGATATTTTCATTTATATTTTGACGAGAAGTCAAATAATTTTAAGTTTCATTTATGTTAAATTTTAATTTTGTGTTGTTTTTATTAAAAAAGGTTATCATAACTATTCTATTTACATGATAATAATAAAAAGGTTTATCTATCAATATTAATAGTGGTAATTTATGTTATAATATTCAAAAATAAAGAAAATCAATTTATAATAATATACTTAAATACGTATCATAAAAAAAATTATGTTATACCTAATACAAAAGGTGTTACAAGCATGGTGGTAAGTATGGTATACCACCTTTTTTTTTTAATGAACAATTTAAAATACTATTTTTTTCTATTTTTTTTATAATATGGTATTGTAAAATAATAGGAAACAGTCACTTAAAGTCAAGAAATCAGAAATAAAAAATCCTGTGCTTCAAAGGGATAGACTGAAAAAATCTATTTAAAATACATATTTTTATAAAAGTATTTTTATATACAAAGTGTAATGTAGAATAAAACCCTGACCTAACGTAACCTAACCCTGAAAACAACTGAGCGCACTTGGTCTATCTGTCCAAAAAAGACCGAGCGCAATTGGTATATCGACCCAAAAAAGACAGAGCGCAATTGGTACCATATTAAAAGGTCATTAAGTCATTTTAGCGCAATTGGTAAACTCCCTTGCTGGAAGGTACCACAAAAACAGCATAAAAACAAGCAAACATTTGCAACTGTAACGCGCCAAAAAGCCAGTGGAACATAACTGATCGAGAACTTAAAATGTTTAAAAGAGTAAAAATGACAGCTGGCGTGCTGTTCAGATGTTCTAAGAAAAATCTGAAGATCCTGGCCAAATAATTGTATCTGCATTTATCCAAATAATCCCAGTTTGAATTGACGAATAAAATGAAATAACTCATTCCGCATGTAATAATTAACATAAAAAATTAAAAACATTTTTTTTCTATACAAAAACCTTAAGAGTTTCGCCGACAAACATATGGAGTACACGTGACGCGCCTCATAGGTCACTAGCTCGGTTTCCCCGAATAGCGGGTGTAAAATGAGTATCGTAAAAGGACGGAAATGTTACAAACGATAAGGATAGTGGATTGAGGAAAATCATTGTGTCGAGGTCGATCACCGGCGTCAACAATACACATTAGAAAAATACGACTATTAGTTACCAAACAATCGATATTTTTGACGTCAAACAAACGACCGACGATAGAGCAACAAAGCGATATTTTCTCCGTTTCTTGCGAAAAGAAAACGCGCGTGAAGAAGGTTTTGACACAGAAATGAATGCATTTATTTTCGCAATCGAACACTAAAGACTAATATACTTACTTGGAGTTGAAAGTCATGGCGAAGGTTATCGGATTTTACAACAAGCCGTGCGACAGGTTCACTCGAAAACGTAACGGTGTCTAAGGGTGATCGCCAACAAACGCAAGACGTGGAACAGGCACAGGAACGCTTGATGATCGGTGACTACAACAATGAGTTACAAATTGAAAAATTAAATGGCGGACGGTATGGTTGTGCGTTGTGCGGTGTGCTAATGCGTTGTTGTTGTGGTAGCGACTAGTGACTAAGGTGCAAGTATGGCGAGCTGCGAGAAAACATGATCGTATGGTCGCCGCTAGGAGCGTCATCGTCAGACGCATATATACATATACATAATATTATAGGTATAGACGGAACGCAAAACATGTATTAAGGGTGGAGCATGTTCTGTGGATCGGGAATTTAACGTCTGGCTTCGTCTGTTTCGTTCTCTCTCTCGCACTCCATGATAAAAGTGACACGTCTCCTCGAGTGTTTTGTAAATAAGTGTAAGGTTATAGTAGGTCGTCTTGCATGAAAGATAACATATTATTCGGCCAGTTTTATTCATTTGTCGTTTTAACCAATTTGATTTATGGAATATCAGCACGACGTAGAGATGGCGTCACTATTTGCCCGAGAGTGCGTGTAGCCAATTGGCATTAATTAGTAATTGGCCACCATTAGGTGGCTAACCAAATCAACTACTATCACAGATTAATATATTATTATACAACATAAAATTAAAAATACGTAGGTCCACATCCTAAATTGTTTGGCTTTAATCGACTACCGATAAATTGTGAGTAGCGTTATTTAATTAGTTGTTAACATTATTTCTAATGGATTTCAGTAGTTATATTATATGATGATGGATATAAAGTAGTTAATATTGCGAGTCACTGACAACTAAAATAACAATCGAGTAACTAAAATATCGTAGACTAAAAAAAGATTTTTAAAAATTCAATAAAAATAGAAAACAGAATCTACTATGAGAATGAAATTTATTCCGTAGTTTCAGTTCATGATGAGAAAATCACTAAGAACAGGATTTCCTTTCCGGACAAAATTAAACAATTTGATCAAATATTTATAAAAATACTATTTTTAAAATTAATTTTGTAATTTATCTATCGTAGTTTACTCATCCAAGATGCAATTATACAGTAAAAATATCGTGTACATAGATCTCAGTGAATACAATTTTTTTAGATTTAATATTATTTTAGAATAAAATAAAGAAATATTGATTAAAGACTATTTATATTGTGTAATAAAATTGTTTTTAACTAGATACTTTAGTAGGACAAGTGATATTTTGTTATAAAATGATAGATTAAAACTATAATAACAGAGTATTTAAAACGAGTATACCAAAAAAAAAAAACACATAATCCAATTGAAACTAATAACGACGATCTGGATAATCAATTTCAAGATGCTCAAAATATATCTAAATCATGATCATCTACTTCTGCGAATTCCTCTTTATTGCCATTCAAACTACTACTTCTTCACAATGTTCTGAGCCACCTTCTAAACGATCTCGTCAACTTACACTTTTTGGTTCAAAAAAAACTATTGGATGGACAGAAATTGAAACCAATGAAATTAATAAATCTTTAATTAAAATGATAGTTTTTGATTATCAGCCACTCTCGATAGTAGAGAACGCTGGATTCTTAGAGTACATTAAAAAGTTACAACCTCTATATTCTGTCCCCAGTAGAAAATAACTTACAACCAAATTATTACCACAAGAATATGATATTATACACTCCAAATTAAAATCTATGCTTGAAACAATAGCTGATTTCACATACCTATCACTACCGATATGTGAACATCGGATTGTAATAAATCGTATATTATTGTGACTTGTCATTTTATATTTGACAATCACTTATATTCACCAGTACTTTTCACTCAGAAAGTTTTTGATAGTCATACTGGTATAAATATAGCAATTGCTCTGAAAAAATTTTTAATGAACGGGGCAACCAATTGCCAACCAAATCTTAATCGAGGGTATTATTCTTATTTCTTTATTGCTTCTTTCAGATGTTATTTCCGTAAATTTAATCTTAGACATCATATTTGCTGGTTTTAATTTTTATTGTATAGATTTTAATTTTTTTTAAATAAATTAAAAAAATATATTTGTACTTTAATTATTCTTGGTCAATTTTTTTTTTTAAATCCCGTTGTGCAAGATCCACTGTACACATTATCGTGAATTTGTGTGGGGTTTTGATTTTGAAATTACGGTCTTAATTTAAAATGTTTTACCTTTTGTAATATTGAGATCACCTGGACTACCTGTTCTTGACGTCATGCACACTCAGTTGACAATATTAACTCACAAATAGATACAATATTGGATTAAGGCGTTTATCAGGAAATTTCGAAGTGCACCATATTCTGGTTTTATATAATCATAAATGGTCAACTATCGAACGGCGCGTGACCTGTTGGTGACATGGCACGTTTTATTTCGTGCGGATAGATGTGATTAGAGCAAGGGGTTCAGTTACAGAGGAGAAGATTCGGAAATGGTTTGCTGAAGTCTACGATTTATTAGAATAACATGTTGTGTTGAAATGTCCAGAGAGAGTTTTCAACATGGATGAGACATGTTTTTACTTATCACCAAAAGGAGACCTTATACTAGGGCACCGTGGTTCAAATATTTATGATGAACAAGTTAATTGTGATAAAGAAAATATCACTACACTCTTTGACACAAATGCATTAAGCACACAGGCACCTCCACTGATCATTTACAAATACCAACGGATACCACTTAAAATTGCACAATCGGCACCTTCAGGATGGGGAATAGGGAAGTCAGAAAATGGGTGGATGACCTCTGAAACCTTTTATGAATATGTATCCAATATTTTTCTTCCATTTATATTAAAATCAAATATTCTAAGACCAGTTGTTATTATTTTGGATGGTCATCAATCTCACCTTAGTCCCCATTTAAGCAAGTTTTGCCGTGAAAATGATGGTCTTATACAAATTGCTCTGTACCCAAATTCCACTCACATTTTACAGCCATTGGATGTGGCTGTTTTTGCTTCACTTAAATCTATTTGGACAAAAAAGGTGAAAGAATGGTGTTATGAAAATGAAAGTGAGATCAGTAAATTTGATGTGCCAAAAGTGCTTTCAACAATAATGGAAAATGATAAAATGCCCTCTAATATAATATCTGGATTTAAGCATACAGGTTCATATTCATTTGATCCTGATAAATGTAGATTATTCAAAAATTATGCTACGCATTGATAAAGAAAATGAACCTCCAGAAAATGACCAACAAACAAAATCATACATAACGTTAATTGAAAAAAAATATAAGTAATGAGCTATTAATTGAATTTAAAAGAGCGTATAGAGGAGGCTATGAATGGGATGGAGACATTAAGGCTAAAATGTTATATGACCTTTGGTTGAAACTTAACAAAAATCAGATAATTGAGGAACCACTGACATCAATAAATACCACTTCTATAAATGATTTATCTTTGCCATTAAATGTAAATGATTTAATTGTATTGCCATCAACAAGCCAGCCCATTCCCACCCCTCAGTTATAGAATGAACCGCCACTTTCCACATCTCATTTATAGAATTAACCATCTACAAGTAAAAATGATTTTTCTAACATTTATTTAACTCCATGTTGTTCACTACAGTTAGTTTTTGATGATGTCATTCAGTGACCTATTCCACAAGAATCCAAAACCAAAAGAAAAAGAGAATACATACCAAGTGTTATAACATCATACAAATGGGTGGAATATCATAAACCAAAAGAACAAGATAAACTTGACAAAGAACAACAAAAATTAAATAAAAAGATTGTGTTACTGGAGAAAAAACATGAAAAAGCTGAGGAAAAAAAAAGGACTTCTTGAAGAAGTCCTTTTAGTTCTGAAAGTGAGCTATATGATTTAGATAGAAGCTGGCAATCCAGTAGCCACAATGCAGATGAGCCCTTTGCATTAACTCTTGAAAATATGACCTTGGTTTCAAGCGCTTCAGACTTGAAACCTGGTGATTACATATTAGTTAAATTTTCTATAACTAATAAAAGAAAGTTAACATATAAGTATGCGGCCACAGTTTTACAACTGTTGAACAATGATGAGATTGAAATACAGTGCTTTGAAGTTACAGATGAAGAAAACACTGAGTTCATTGTAATTAAAAATTATATATCTATAATAGATATGCGACATTGTGGGTAAACTACCAACTACCTTACCCAGAACTAAAAAAAAGTGGTAGTTAAAATCCATTTTTCCTGGAGTTGTTGTTTTTGAAAACCTAATGATATTCTTAACTAGTCTTTTAATTTTAAAAATATAGTTACTTAATTATCATTTTATGTTCCTAATCGAGTACAAAGTACCTACCTACTGAACTGAATTTTAAATGTGTTACCTATTTGTTATATTTAAACAGAAAATTTACATAAATTAATTTATTACTAAATTTTATTTGTATTGTTATAATTTCTTTTTTGTTAATTAGTAATCTAAATGTTGTTATTATTTAAAATTATTTAATATTTAATACTTCTAAAATTACCATAATAAAGGAAATATAATATATAATAAGATGTTGAATAAATTATTTCATTTAAACTTATGACTATTTTTTTTGTATTTTTATAATTCTGGCCACAAATGGGTATTTATGATAGCTATAGATGGGGTTTGTTGGCCATAAAAGGGGGAAACTAATACTTTTATTACCTACCAACAATTTTTTTTGCCCCTATATTTTTGTAAACAATCTATAACTGTGACCCCATAATAAGCAAGTCTTAATCTATAGGTTCTCAAATGGTCATTGCTTAGCTATTAACTGGCAATGTGTTAACATTTAATTTGTGCACATAAATTGTTTAAGTGACCATAGCTGGCAACTCCACCCTAATCAATAATAAGAAAATTCCCTAAAATAACAATAAATTTGTAAAAATAAAATCCTTGAATGATTAAACTGAAAAAAAAGAAACTCAATAAATATGGAAGAGAAACCTTGACCATGGGGAATAAAGGAAACTTTTCTCTGCCGTAAGGGAACAATTATAATATAGGTACCTACCTATTGTTACATTAAGAATCAACTGAGATAAATGCAGTCCAAAAAAATTGGATAATAATTTCTGATTTTTACCACTATTTTCAGTACTTTGAATACAATTGATTGTACTAAAATGTTGAAAATTGAAAATTTTATGAAGTATATTTGTCTTTGAAATAGCTTATTCTATTGCTATTATAAAAGAAAAAAAGTTGAAATAATTTTTTCTAGCATTATGATCAATGGAAATTATTTTTTTTTAGTTATTTTATTTTATTAGCAGCACTGGCGGTCACTTTCGGTAATGTCGATCGATATCCGTGCAAACGTTAATATAAGTGTCATACGTGTTTGCGGATTCGATCGCGGTCCCACGGTTCGCCATTTGTTTTCTCGACGAGCGAACTCGGCGAATACCGACCCGCCATTATCACGTGCTTTCATCGTGTGATGCGTAGTTTAGTAACATTATACCGTCGGGTGTCCGGTACGTGTGCACTCCCAACGGTATTGCGCCGAATGCAAAGCGTTTTGTACCATTAGCGTACCCATGTTCTAGTGGCCAGTCGGCTTGTGCAATAGACAATCGTGCGAACGCGTAGCCACAGCCAATTTGTCATTCGGTGACAGTAGACGGTTTGCTCACCGCCGGGCTCGACGACCCTCGTTGGTCTCCCACGATGTTCTTTTTCACTTACTTTACCCGTTTACCGGACTGCCGAGTGCGCGTCGTCGTCTAATATTGGAATCGTGCTTAACGCTTAACGGCTTAACGCCAACGGATCGTCGATGCGCATTATTGTTCAGAATTTCAGAGTGAGGTTATGCGCATGGCGCGTCGCCTTGTCCCCTGTGATCACGACTAATAATATCTTTAATCGATTAAGAGATGAAATTGTGATTAATAATGATTATCAATTATCATAGACCTTTTGGAGGTTATGACGGGGTGCGTCGTCGCTCGTACCTCCAACGAGCGCCCAAGGAATATTCTGGTATGAACGATTGAACAACACAACTACACAAGTTAAGTTAATGCAAGCAGCCAAAGGCGTCTTGACGTTTATTTGGACAGAATAATAATAATAAAGTAAATATAATGTATATAATTATGATGGAGAATTAATACCGCGAATCGGCGTATCTGTCTCGAGTCTCGACGCGACGGGCGAGGCGAGAGCGACGTGGCGGTCTCACGGTGGTCGACGGTATCGTGGAGGGTGGAAGAGGTGATACCAATACTGCGCGGAACAACAACTAATACAGAAAATACGAAACAGAAAATAAAATTGAATATGATTACCCGCACGGTTGGCATCACCTCAAATAAGTGGAACTGGTATCCCTAGTCACCACAACATTTTACTGAAGTGGGACACACACGTTCAGTTAAAACTGCAATTCTACTGAACACTTTTATCTATATAAATACAATAAATCGTTTTATGGTTAAGCATACACACCTTTGTTTAAAACTGACCGATTTCAATGTACAATCGGAATAATTCGTAATATTCGTTATAGTCTTTGTAGAACAACATAGCGTCGACAAATAATGCTCTAGCAATTATAGGATTAATTTGTATTTTAAAAATAAAAACGTAAAAAACGTGAATTATGCTGTAATCAATGGTTACCTAATAAAAAGAAGTGAATATTCACTTACAAATTTGTTAAATTAACTAAAAATTACTCCGAAAGATTTCAATAATTATTTACGGATGAATGAAGATACCTATTTAAACCTTCTTTTTTTAGTTATACTCAGGGCCACATTTAAGATTTTGGCACGCGGTACAATTAAATCATTCACTGCCTATCCCTTTAGGACATCATCTTAGGGAAATATGTTTAAGTATTTGTCCCCCCCCAACCCCTCGTGAAAATATAAAATATACACTTAAATATAGTTACTTTCAAATTTTATAAAACAGGAATAGTTTAATGAAATAAAATAAATTATGAATCATAACATTTTATAATAATAATAATAATAAAATAACTTGAGCATTCTAATATTTAAAAATATCAACACAAATAAAAATGCAATTAACAAATTTGCTGAATTAAAACTCATATTAACACTTTTTTACATTTCTTGTGAGAAAATTCTTCAATTATACCGTTGTAATCTATTTTGGATGTTATATCTACTCCTATACTAATGATTGCTAAGCTATTAAGTCTTTCTTCTCCAGAACAAGATTCAAGGTAGGATTTAATTATTTTCAATGTCGAAAATGAACGTTCTGTAGAACAATTACTAATGGGTGTACATAATAAAATTCTTAGTAGCTAGTGCTACATATGGATAAATACTTGTAAAATTATTTTGTTTTATAAACGTACACATATGTTGAATCGTTTTAGGACTTTAGGAGCATCAGTACCAATACTTTTTAAATGGCCTCTAAAATGAAAACATTCATTAGAGAAAGAGAGTATTATACTCTTTTTGAAGTATATTGGCACTCTTATAGACTTCAGCTGTGGACAATGATGTCAATTAGAAGAAAAATTAATAATTTTCAAGTAGGCTATTATAAGACTGTTTTCTTTTTTCTAATTCAGATATCAGTCTATCCAAAATAGCATAATATGTATTAACTTTAAAAGCGTTTTTTATTTGTATTGTATCTTCATCTATTTCTTCATCGCTGAACTTTGTTTGGTTTTTTTTACGTTTAACACTATTTTCAAATTCTTTAATACTACATTTTTCAATTGCAGATAATTTAAAATGTTTAAATGCTTCATCAGAACAAAAATCAATTTCATAAGCTAATAACAAATCATACAATTCAACTATAATAATACTTAGGTCAATATTAACAGACTGTGATTTTTTGCTAGCTACATTCAATCATTCCAACACTTGTCCCAATATATTGATAAAAATTAAGTTTCAAGAGTTAAAAGTTTTTTTTTCCATTTGTCTCACAACGTTTAATTGGCTTCTCATTTTCATCATTTGCTATATAGTCAACAGCATTTATTATTGATGTCCAGTTTTCATTTAGCTTTGGCAAGCATGGGATGATGCTTAACTTTAGTTTTGAAATTTGTTTCTTTTTGGTGAACATGATACATATGGTTTTTTCAGGTAAAACCTGAGTGGAAGCACCATTTAGATAGGTCGTTTAGGCAATCTTAAAGACGACGTGTCATAGATTTAATGTCTTTACCTTCGAGATAAATATGAGTGTCATCAGCAAACATAATTGATTTAACAAGATGCGAAATTTCATTAAGTAGATTGTTGATTGCAGCTTGAAAAAGCAGAATGCTCCCCCCTGATCCTTGTGGGACTCCTTTCTTGAGTAAAAATTTTTCTGAAATCTGGTCGTTTATTTTGACTTGGAAAGAACGTTCATTTATTTAGAAAACTTGTTATAAATTCTAACATTTATGCCCATATATGTACCATTTGCTCAGTATATTTAAAACTCTTTATTTATACCTCCAAACTGTGTCATATGCTTTTTGAAGGTTTAGACTAATGAGAATAATGATTGGTTTGTTGGCGAAAGAATCGAGTATTTTCCTTTCAATTTTAACATGGCAAGCTGTAGTGGAGTGAAATTTCCTAAATCCATGCTGGTTTGGGGATAACAGATTAAATCTTTGTACATACCAATTAAGCCTGTTATAAATTATTTTTTCAAGCGTTTTACTCAGGTTACATAAAACACAAATAGGGCGATATCCTGAAGGTTTGTGTCTGTCTTGCTATTTTTTAGGAATAGGGTTAATGCATTTTACCATAACGTTGGGATAATACCGGACAACCAAATATGAGTGAGGCCACTTTGCCGTTTAAAAAAAATCATGAACTCGTAAATATTTTATACTAATAATAAATGTTAAAGATATATTTTAATCATAATAAGTATTTTATTTACATAATATTCGATAATACTTAATAATAATAATACTTAATTTGAATATGACACATTATTTCATACATTTTATAATATATAGGGAGAAATCATAGTTATCGGTATTATTATAAGCACTATTACTCTATAAATCATAATAAATAAAAAAATGAAATAATATTAAGATAATAAGTGAAATAAGTTGAAAACAAGTAAATAATAAGATAATTTTAATGATATATTTTGAGCATTATACTCATTATTATTTATTTCACTTTTACATATTTTCCAATATTCAATAATAATAAGATCATTTTAAAGATAAGTTTTGGGAAATTCCTCACAAAAATGAAATTAAACTAAGATTATTGTAATTACTTACAATTTTTATTAATCTTTTGTCGATATCTAAATATTTTTTTATTTTTTTAGTGGTCTTCTCCGCTTCAACTGTGTACAGTAGAGTGAGGCCCATCCGGTTTTTTTTTTTTTTTAGATTAAAAATGCTACCAAAACGTAAAAACAGGATTATTTTTAATGAAGATGTCAGAATTACATTAACTTCGTTCATCGAAAAAACTATCACTATTTTTTATCACAAAATGTATTTTTCATAATCGCTTAAGTTACATATGTTATTATATAATATGTCTTAATTTGGTTAAATCATATGTATAGAATATTATGGGCGTATATCGACTGCGCCGAACGGGTCTTTTTACCTGTAAGAATTACATGTATTTTATTTACATTATAATCAACTCAATATTTTATTTAAATATCTGCGTTTCTGTGTAGTACTTTGTACTACTCGTCGTGGTTGTACTCAATGCACTCAATATGCAAACAATTAGTGAGATTCTTATACTTTTTGTTCTCCGAATTACTCTCTCTCTCTGTCCCTTGCAAAGAGCATAGCACGATTATTGGTGTATAAATATGTCTAACGGAAAATTAGAGGAAAATAATTTTATGTAACGACTTAATGTAGTGTACGCAGTAGTGGCGGCGAAAAAAAAAGAATAAATTCAAAAGGATACGTTGGAACGTTATTGTTTTCTCCTCTCGGTGCGTTCGACTATTCGCGCGGACCGTAAAAACTATTTGTTTGGTTTTCGATAACGGCTGCAGCAGGTATGGGGTACGGAATACGAATGCCAACGTGAAACCGATAAGGGACATGATATTAATAAAGTGGGAAAAAGCCGAATGGTTGGCGGCTAACCCACGGGGGTCATAGGGCACACATTACACCGCAATAAGAGGAGGGAAAAAAGTTTTGTTTAATGTATTATCCAGATTAAAACAAAAGGTACCCCCGTCCGTTTATATATATATATATATATATATATATATATATATATATATGTGTGTGTTGAAAAGAGCGTCCGGTCCGGAATACTA
>JAIPRK010001247.1:0-42541 GCA_025469195.1 Chaitophorus viminalis
TTATATACCCATTTTAGACAAACATATTAACTCCGTTCAGAATCGTTATTCGTATACAATGATATCTATCATTGCATTCAAATTTAACAAATCCATTGTAATAATGACCTATCCTATAAACGAGGTATACTCCACGCCCAACTGTACAGCAAAGTGAGGCTCACCCGTTCTTTTTTTTTTTTTATTAATAACATAAAGTTTTCCTAACAGTCGACATCATCTAAACTTAGGTGTAAAGAATTAATTATTTTTTAACATTTATAAATTAGATCACAATTATGGTATAAATAGTTAAAACTATGATTTAAAATATACTGAATAAGATACGATTGTTAAACATTAACAGATTATAAAAAATAAAATATAAGACAATATTTGCATAATACAATAGTAGATTAGAGATTTAGGACGTCGTGTGAATGGCCGCGTTGGAGTCTGCGACTGTTTGGATGGATGAATCGCTGAAGCCTGAAGAGCTGTGGATCACTTGCTTTAGATATTTGTTAAAGAAGTTTACCGATATCTTTTTATGTAGTTTTTGATAGTTGGAATTTTGAAATCTGTGTGCAGTACGTCGTTTTGGACAAACCATGGGGCATTTGAAATTACACGTAAGACTTTTGATTGTAATACTTGCATTTTGTATATATGAGTTGTAGCACATTGACCCCAAACCGGGGCTGCATATAAAATGAAAGGGCGAATTATTTGTTTATATAATAATAGTGAGCACTTCAAGTTCAATGAAGTAGCAATCCGATTTACGATGCACATAATGTATATAATGATATGACATAATATTTTATGTCACTGGAATCACCTAATATCTGTACTCGGCAAACGTAGTTCGTACACAATATTACGATATGCAAATACACGTAATCACGCATTATTACAATATTATGTATTGCAGTGCGAAAACAATAACATAATAAATATAACGAGTACCTACAATGCGTATGATGTGATAAGTATTAATGATGACAATCGAATAAACAACGTCTTAATCGCTCGTACTGTTGATCCTAAGCATACGCGATTTAAGACGCAGTGTTCATATTCTCATACAGGAAAAACCATCGCGCAACAACGGCAAACTGCACATCTATAATTATGGATTTTGTTATTTGTACATAAGTTGTACGTAGTATGTGTGTCGGATACTTATAGATAGAAAACGTCAATGCGGATGAGTGCGTAATACATCAGCGAACACAAAACCATAACTCGAATTAGAACCAACACGCGAGAACTTTAATACGTAAAGTCTTAAATAACTTATGATAAGTATAAGGTTATTCACGTCGACGAATGATAGACTTAACTCTTTTGCTTCAACTTGTTTTTATACGTTACTCGGTTAAATAAAGTTTATTTCGTTTAATCACCGTACATTCTGGATCATTATATTGTATATATGCAATCACGACCTTTAATCTTTTAAACAGTTTTGATTATTCATATTGTCAAACGTATGGTACGCTGCAAATGCAGCAAGTTACTATCACAGAGATATGTGATTGTTCTTTCGCTTGTTTCAAACGAGATCACTAAAAACAAAACCAATACAAATAGAATCGACAATATTTTTAATCTATATATTTAACCAATTATTTATTCGAATTAACTGTATAATTAATTGCAGCGGTTCTTTAAGCCGGATAATTTATTTAGTTCATCGATAAATTAACTTATAATTTGAGATTAAACGTGGTAAAAATAAAAGTAAACTTTCTACTGGTTAAAACTGTAGCTTATCTATGCGTTAAATATAACAACAACCGTGAACAAATTTTTAACGAAGAATGTTTCATAAAAATACGTATAATAATATGTACGATGTACCTAACCGACGATAAACATGCAATACGATATTATTATAAATTATATAATGTATACATAAGAACTGAAAGATAAAAAAAATTGCAAAGATAATTTCACTTCTTAAAAGTCCGAGACGTTAAAGTTAAAGCTCTAAAACTTGGTGGGGGAAAAAATAAACATTTACAATAACGATAGCGCATTTTATGTTAAATAAAAAACGTTAAAAATATTGATATAATCTTTTGAGTAATTTTTTTGATAAAATCGCGAAAGTAAAATTATACGTTTTTAATAATATATTATTACATTATTTATAATAATAACGTGTATAAATAGCTGTGGGCTTCAAAAATATTGTTTAAAATGCGTACCATTTTTTCACACTTTGTGTTGTTAATCTGCGAAAAACTCAAACAATACAATAGCTGCAGCGAAGGACGAGAAAAGGTTTCACTTATTCCTGCAGCAACCCAAGTGTGAATGGAAATTTGTTGTTTTATCGACTCGAACGCAATATCATATTAAGTAGGTACTCGAAGGAAGTGTTCAGAAAAAAATCCAAACCATAATTCCATTGGAAAAATTACCGATATACAGTGCCTAAAACTGTTTGTATACTACGGCCCACTATGGAGGTTTTGCGAAATTGTGTAATAAATTCATATTTTTGGAAGGCACAAATACTAAAATATAGTACACTGCAAATATCGTAGAATTGCTTTATATGAAGTCAGAAAAATTTAAATAATTTATAAAATATAAATTTCAGACAGTACAGGCATATATTTAACTGCAGATGGCATCACATCGGCTACAAACATTTATTTAAAATGATATGTACAAGTAATATTACAAATCCTTAGTCCTGCCGATTGAGGTGTAAAAATCACACTCGACATGGCTAGTGACGAGTCGATGTCTCGATGAGCCAACTGCAAAATAAAAGTAGTATGTGCATTATGCATGGCGAATTTATGGACAACAATGTTATGCATAATACAAGATTACTGTGCGGTGTTTGTTTTAATAATTAAACTGACAACTGATAGAAGAGCTGATTCTATTTGGCGTTGATGAAAAATTAATTGCCCAGCAGCACGTACCTGTACACATTGTAATATGCTACGTGTGGATAGTCACGTTCATTCAATTCAAATTAGTATAGTTGTAACTTATAGTATATGTACATATGAGTATTTCTCTATATAGATAATATTCTTGTAAGGAGTCGTGAAAATAAGTTACGATTCGTTTAAATTTAAAATGTGCGTGAATAATTATTATTTTAAGTAATAAATTGTTAATTGTTATTCATTTTAACTCCATGCTGAATACAGGTTTCGGATTTTTTATTTTATTTTTTGTGAAGTCGTATAATTATATCTGTTACAAATTGATTTTGATTAAAATATTTGTGTCGTTATTAGTAATAAAGGTACTCGTAATATTGTCAACAAATTCATTCTGATCGTGGGGTCAATTGAAATAGAGTCAATCACTGTATCAAAAAAATGTCCAAGATAAATTAAAAATTGTTACAAAATTAATATTTCTATAGGTATCATATACAAAGTGTCAGCGATTAATTCTCATCGCTTTGTTTTCACCGAACATAAAGTGTCCGCGGCTCGTATATATCAAATAATATAATATTGACGGTAAAAAGTGACAGTTTACCTAAAATATTCATACATCGTAAGACTAAAAAAACAAAACAAAATTAATCACTCTTCGGTCTTAACGGTTTTACATAGTCTTCATCGAATATATATAATATAATCTGCGAAGTTGTGGGTACAAAAAAAAAAACTCTTTTTGAAAAACATTTTTCAATCCATATAAAATATATAAAATGGTTGACGAAGCGAGTAGGTATATACATACGGACTTGAATCCACTAATAATGACCAATAACGGTAACTAGATCAAATAAAATCACGTACCGTATTGCGTATACCTATGATATAAGTTTTTCTAGGAATACGTAGCAAATACTTGAGATTCTCCATTCGAACGTTTTATTTATCGTTAAAAATGTTTCACCGATTAGACTGCACACGGCATCATTCGTTAAAGGATAACAGCGATGTAATATAGCATCACACGTTTTTGTTTTCGTTTCATTTCGTTACCAAAAAACCTTTGATAGTATATTATAATAATAACCACTTATAGAGTAAAACTAATATTATTCCAATAGTTTTCGATGAAAAAAAGAGACAAAAGAATTATTAACGATCCGTGAGTTGTGAGCGCGAAAGAAAGCATAAATTATGTAGATTTATGTGTATGAATAGTCTATTATTTTCATAAATTATTACCAAGGATGCACTGCACCCGTGGTGCTCGTATAGTTCCGTGGCATAGCAATCGGTATTATATGCAGAGCAGGTTTGTCGGTACAATGTTATTGGTTAATGTGTGTGTCTTCGAGATCAATGTATGAAAATTAAAATGCGCGATATTATAATATAGTTTCTCGAGATGAAATACTTGGAGCGAGCGCACGGCGGCCATCGTTTCGTTCGGATACGATTCGTTAATTTGGTTACGAGTTTACAGACGAATATTTCAAATAGTTTCCCCTGCGTTAATTGTACTTATTTGTAATACAGAAAGGGAAACCTCGAGGGCCCACCACGCCCTTGTCTAGTACACTATTTCTACGAAAAGTCCATCACATGAACCTCGCTAAACGACGAAAAAACGATTCGAAATACTATGTGCCCATTTAAGTAACGGATCTACAAAAATATTTTTTAGTACGTGTGTGTTAAACCGTTAACGGAAGTATGTAAATTACGTTTATATTATTTTTGTAAGTTTCTCGTGATTAAAATACATCGTTACGGTTGGGATTTTAATCGTCCTTAGGCCTTAGGGTAACAAATACATCATCAGAATAATATTTAGAAAATTACACTATAAAATAGAATATCGTTTATCCCACGACGAAAAATAAAAACTACTGAAATGTGACGCCAGATGTTAAGCTCGTCGTATTCGAGTATATGCACACTTTATACACCAGGGATATGCAACTCAAATTAAGTAGAGAATTTTCAGCACTTTAAAATCAGTTTTCTTGGACGTGAAAAATCAGAAATACCAATTTGTTCACAAGTTTTCTTAATAGTTTCAAATGATTTCATAAATTCATTTTCACTGTTAATACGAAGTTGTTCAATTAAATTCTCAACACATGAAACATCATCTAATACAGTTTTAAATCTAAATTTACAAATTGCAAAC
The DNA here is from genome assembly GCA_025469195.1 of Chaitophorus viminalis. Taxonomy (NCBI): domain Eukaryota; kingdom Metazoa; phylum Arthropoda; class Insecta; order Hemiptera; family Aphididae; genus Chaitophorus; species Chaitophorus viminalis. Next base: position 5,077 of record JAIPRK010001247.1, read on the forward strand.
TACGACTTAAACCAACACTAATAGACAAATAAATAAATTTTAAGATGAGAAAGAAATTTCGGGGGGGGGGGTTAAAACCCTAAAACCCTACCCCTGCGTACGCCACTGACTATATAAATCACACACAAGATACATTGGCACATTGGATGTATGTTAATATATTACACACAACACAAACTAGTAAATTATACCGATTCTCCAACAATGATTTAGTTAGTTGTCAATTATCTTAGTAAAATCGTATAGTATAATCTGCGAACCAATGCTTCATTCATTCAAGTATTTACTAAACATTTACTATGGTTAGGATTTAGCAAAACATTCAGGTGTATATAGTGTCATTAAGTTTCACTCAAATATTCTTAAACAAATCATTCCAGTCGGTATAACACTTGTAAATTATATCACGAGATGTGAACGATATGGGTATTATAATATAATGTTACTTTGGAGTATATAATTCTGGGAACAAAAGTTAATTTATGAATTTGAAATTGATATCATTAGACTCTGACGCACATAATTCATAAGAATAATCATATAAGTGGTTTGGTAAGCATATGCATCTGTATAACAGTAGGTACACTTTTGTTTTCATTTTTAATTGATGTGTCATTTTGCAAGATATAAAAGTTTAATGGATTACCGTAATTCTGTTAAACTTATTCACTCGAAGAATTAATCATTGAACTTTTTAATCAATGTAAAATACATCAAACTCTCAACTATCATATGTACACTTCGACAATTAAAACTTGTTCTAAATTATATATCCAAGTTTGTAATATATTTAAATGGTATAAATTACTATCGCACAACGTGACTTATAAACTAAACGAAAAAAATGTGTGACTCTTAGGTCAGATGAGATTCCACAGTCGGGTGAGATACAGGCAGGCGTGGATTCAGAAAATTTCAACAAGTGCTAAAAAAAAATAAATTAAAACTAGCCATTATTATTTATTTTAGAATTAAGTTATGGATGCAATGTATATTAACTAATGACAGGGAAATATCGTTAATTTATTACACATTATATTGTTATCATTTTCTAGAGTGTTCTATAGTAAATTTTTCAACAAAAACTTATGAATATTATGGATCATAAATCCATTTAATCTATTTTCTTCAACTATTGTTCTTTGATACGTTTTTGTATATTAGAGAGAAAACAATGTTCATTCTATGGTAAAAATAGTCACTGGTATAACGCAAATAATTTTCAGTAACTCTTAATTATATACAACCGATAATGCCTAAATAAACAGCAGAAATTCTATTAATTTGATTATTATTTACTCAGAGCGAATATTTTTTAAAATAAAATATTTAATGTAAATCATACAAAAAAAAAATAATAATAATTAAATAAATAAATAGAGATAAGAGAATTAGGATTGGGGACACAGGGGGTGTTCAGGCATCTCCTTCCCCTAAATCCACGCCTGGGTACAAGGATGAACTTGAATTTAAGGGTGGATGAAAGATATTGATATAAAACGCTTCTAAGTGAAAGAGATCGGGTAAACAGTTCATATTTATAAAGATGAATGATATAGTAGTAGATAACTAGTTAAATCAACATTTTTATTAAGGTAAGTTTAACTTTTAATCAATAATATAAAGTGTCTATAAATAGTAAAAATTCTAGTAAAATATTTTGAAAACAATCACTTTTAATTGCTAGATTGAATATCTACTCAATAAATGTTTGGAGTCACTACGATAACCGAAATATCAATAAAATAACTGAATATTCATACCATAGTCTAATGGAATAGTGCTCGATAAAAATTATAAAATACTATAGACGGTGCAGAGTTTGAAACGAGTATCCGGGTTGAAGGTTTATCAAACAATTTTTCTTAATATTTTTAAAAACAGAAATTCAAAAAATGACATTTGCATAATACCAATTATACGAAATTTCCTAACAAACAATTAAAAAGTACTTGCTGTGTATCAAACAATCTTTCTAGTCAAAATTTGATATAAAAAATACACAATGACGTCATCATGATAAAACCAGTAGGTAACTACATTCCTTGTTACACTCAGAATTTAAAGTAAAATAAATTATCTCGTCAACAATTTATATGATGTATTAACAACCATAACACTTAAGTCTACCAATATTATAATGAGTTACGATATAGGAAAAAAAACTTAGTGATGTCACTGTATTTTAAATAAAACTTTGCATCGCCTAAGTTTTAGAATTTTAGACACAACTGTCGTTCTCATAAATGTATACGCGCGCGCTTGTCTAAATTATACGGTCGGTCGGTCGTATAATGTTGATATCACAACAAATATAAACGAGTAGTTTAATAACGTGCGTCAGATCGCGGAAGTAAATATAGGTCATGTTGTCTGGATGAATATTATATTATTGTATCTGCATGCGTAGTGTGATAACCGATCAACATTCAGGACATCCCGTAAAACTTGCAATGCGTATCTCCATCAATTACTATTTCACTAGACACGGTGCTAACAAACAGCCACCAACATGAAGCGCGCACGTTATATTATATACGAACTATGATAATAACGTGCATGTTTATACCATTTTTATGTTAATATATGTTTTTATTTTTATCGGTTAATATCTGTAATGGAGTGGGTATGATTTATTTAATGTAAGGGTCGGCGGCGATGGGAAAAACCTAAACGCGTGCACTGACCATTCAAGTGGCGGAAATAAGTACCAACTGATGATTTTTATATAATGCAGTACTGCAGCAACACTAAAAAATGCACAAACTATAGTAAGGTAATACGTTTTCGTCTCTATCGTAATAATGCGTTTAATCGTTTGTTGTTTGCCGAAAGTGTATGAAAATATCCATTTTATTTAATGTTTTCTATTATTAGACTTATTTGACATATTATACATATTCCCATCGCAACAGCCGTATAATATCAATATTGTACGCGCGTACCTCTACCACATTCAGCTCGAAGTAATGTGAGCTATGCAATCAGCAATGTAACACATAATATAGCAGAAGAAATAAAAAACACTGAATCAATAATATGTACCTATACATGTTACGCATTCAGTGTATGTGTGTGTGATTTGTTATACATTTCCACTAAATACATTTAGCATATTATAATTTATAATATAGTATGTATTCGAATGCCGTGTAGCGTGTACAATATTATTATTGATTATCACAAAATGCAGATATAGATATACACATAAAATGTATTATGTTTCGTCTGATAATAATATTCATTATACATATGAGATATAACTGAGCTACCGTATAGAAGACCAAACCGTGCATCGAAAAAAACCTAAAAAACCCGATTTATCCACGTACTCCATGGTGAGACAATAATATTACGTACAAGTAGCTTCACATCTCCCTGTGCGATTGGCCAAATTTACGATCACGCTAAGTTTCCGAAGAAAATACGAAACACGATACAGCGAATACTAGCATTCGTATATATGCTCATACATGCTTTGTCGTCAAGGCAATTGATGACGTTTGACACGTAATGGGAATCACTCATTTATAAAGAGCACATTTCTGTACCGAAAACTGCTTATGGAAAAACTCAAGAGTGTTCTCGTTACTGGGGGGGGGGAAATATAGTTCTTTCGCTTGGCCTCATTTTCATTTACAGATTATGGAAATGTTTTTGATCACCATCGTTTTTACACTTCAAGACCTGTAAATTTCCTTTTCAAAATAAGCGAAAGCGGTATTTATTGTTTAATGGGCAGTAATTGGACTCCATGCGGCGACGTGTGGTTGGAAACAATTGTCAGCAAAGTATTATTTACGTCTATAATGGTCGTGTTTTAGGGAGATATGGATAGATAAGTTAGTGATAGAAAGATCATGGTGGAGGTTAAAGTGTAGTGTGTATAGACGATTATTAAAAAGAGTTTTGAACTATCGGAATCAAGAGGTATTTTTATTGAAGGGTGTAATTCGAGACGTAAAAGGACGCTTTAGTATTGTCGTATACGCCACGCAAAGGCTTGACGTATAAAACAGATATTTTTCGGTAGATCATTTCCCCGACCTAGAACTAGTAGGTGTAAGACCTGTTGTAAAAGATATATTCAGTTCTTCTTCTGGTGACCACGAAAACGAGTACTGCGCAGAAGTTTTACTAAATAAAATCCCTCAGATTTCATACTCTACCACTCTATGAGGTCGTTTTACGCTCGAACAACTGACCACGAAAACGAGTACTGGATGTTCGAGTATGAATTTAATGTACCTAGGCAAATGTTATATTATTTCCTTAACTTTCCACGAAAACGAGTATTGGATAAGAAAATAATTATTACACAACCTTAGTACCTTTTAAAAGTTTACTATATAAGTAAACTCTTACCAAACCTCGGGATACCAAATAAAAAGGAAAAACACTTCAAATAAAAATACTTTCAAAATAAAACGCAAACTCAAATTAAAAAAAACGATAAAATTATATAATGCCAAAGTTAGAAATATAAAATTAAGTTCACAGAACACACCGTAGTTTCTACATACCCGTGCAAATGACGGCTCCTCCACTAACTCGAAGTGGCGACAGCTCGATTCTCGGCTTGCCGCGTATGCATCGTCCGTTGCCAAATCAGCACCTTTTCCGTGGTGACGAGGTTCGGTGTTGGCCATTAAATTAAATTTGTATACAATTTAAATATGCTTATATGCTAATATATAATATCTTATATATTTACAAGGGTTTTTTCTATAATTATGAAATATATACTTATTTGACAAAATGTTGCATATATATTTTACAACAGTTTTTAGGCGTAGAAATGTGGATTGAGAAATTATAACTATGTTAATGGTCAATGGGGGTCGGGCTCATAGTTGTACTCTATAGGGCAAATGTGTGAGGAAAAGTAAATTTTTTTTTTTGGATATAATATTATGTGTTTTGGTGTAATGCGTTGTTATTATTTATTTTTCATTCTGGCTCTAAAATCATAATTACTCATTCCATGTGTCATTTATTTTTGCTGAAAATATAGTATTCGATCTAGCTTAACAATTAAACACAATAGAACTGTATAGTCAAACACTACGAAGTCGGGTCCAAGAAAAATTCACAACTGATAATTCGGTCTACCGTTGAAAATACGTTCAACTTTGTAATAGCAGATATGTAAGAAAATTAATAATTATGAACAGCGCGTTAATGGAAAACGCAAACCGCGCACACAATATTCATTTCGAAACGAGAACCTGTTGAACTCAATTTTCCAAACAACGGTGGTTGGATGTGTGCATGCATAAATACACACACACACACACACACGCACACACACACTTATCCGCAAGTGGTCTTTTCGCGACGTTTTGTTTAATTGAAACCGCGCTATGAGTTTGTTTGGTAAGTTTTCCCTCCTTCCACTGTTTCTAGCAAGCTTGTCTGCGACCCAATGGTTAAGCCATTCTCTGCGGACGATACGATATCGGTCGCGATCAAGACTTCAAACAATGCTTATTGTTGTGCGTACACATATTATAATATATATGAATACATGTATATGCGGATGATATAATGCGCGTTTTTCCCACCCGTCGTGTGCAGTGCTTATATGGATACAATATATATATATATTATATACATATAATGTTATACATAAAATAAACAAATAAATATACATATACAGGGTGTTCTTTTTAACGTATAAAACCAGAAGCTCGGGTGGGAACTGTTATGACGATTCGTCCTATTCAGAGTTAATAAAAATAAATACACTTTTTTCGTTTTAATACTACACTCAGTTATAAATGTTTACATTTTTTAAAACTAAAAACAAATTTTTACCAATTAACTTTTAACATGGTCATTAAATACAGGTTTTTTTTTCTAAAAACGTTGATGGTTCAGCTACTTAATTTCATAATTTATAATCAAATACAGAATAAATATTCAACATATTTTACAATATTGTAATCCTTATTATTAATATAATATATTCGTCCGACTTATTTTTTTTTGATGATACACTGACATATTATGTTCTACTGTTGCCAAATGCTCATTACTTAATTTTTTTCTATAAACAATTTGTCTTTGGAAGTCATCCCATTTATAAAATTAAGATGTTAATTCGTCAACATTTATGAAGAATTACACCCTGTAAAGCGTATACAGGTATATTTTCATTTGTGTACGTGTGTGTGTGTGTGTATGTGTTTGTATGAGTGCACGCGTGTGTGAATGTATACACGTAATATGGACGTAGGTTTATTATTAAAGATAACGAACGATATGTATCCGCTATAGCTTGTATTATAAGCCAGCGATAGCGACGGTCCAATTAAAAAACATGGGATCCAAGCGGTATTCAGTTTTTTATATTCTTCTCTACAAAGTTGGTGGTAGGTAGGTAATATAGTTACGAAATTGTGGTGTATACGGCATGGATGTCACGTTATATCGTTTGAAAAATGTATTAAATATTTAAAATTCTTACAGCGCCCGGCTATACAGAATAATACGATCGTATAGTTGTGATTTGATAAAATCCAACCAACTGATTATGTTTTTGTGATAATTAAAGATGTATATAATCTAAACTTTTAGTTAAATATTCAAATTTAGGTTACAGGAATTGATGTTAAGTTTCTTAATTTTTTTATGCAATAGGTTGATTAGTTTTTACATACTCGTAAGTAGTCATAATATGCCAACTTTAAAAAAAAAAACAGTAGCATATGTTAACTTTTAGTTCATCACTAGTTCATTCAAAACTTCTATACTTCATTCGAAATATAATTTGTTGAATTTTTAAATCGAAAACGTAGCAATTCGATACTTTTTAATTTTTTATTTAATCTCATTGGAAGCCGATGGAATAATAAATAAATTCTGCATCCTCATTGCAAAAATTTGTTGTTGCTGCGTGCATTATAATTTATGACTTATGACGAATGTTTTACATAATACTGTGTATAATTAATTACAATTTATAGTAGAACTATGCGGTGACCCACAACTGAGTGAAAATTCAATGTATAATTTGTTAACATTTCAAGGCAATTTTGCGATCTTGCGTGGTGCCAACCTATGACTTGACCTTGAGTATACCTACTTTTGGTAGTAAATAATTATTATTAATCCTCATTGTAATAATTGATTTTAAATAATTTATGACTAGCTTTTGCGACTTAGCTATTAGCACGTTATTAAAAATGAATCTAGATAAAAAATTTGCACTTGGTATTTTATAAAGATTATATATTTTTAATACTCACCAATTATATTATAGTATTATACAGAGTTTAAACGGTAATTTCTTTAAAAAAACGCATGTAATGTACTTCAGTTGCACGAGTATACGTAGTTACGATTCTTTGGACGTATTCGCACTTATCGTTTGGTAAAACCTTAGGATATATACCTAAGTAAAACGCCGTGCGAGCTGCAGTTTATTCCGATTGTTATATTGTACCGAGTTACCGTCTGGAACCGTACGAATTTCAGCGGTCTCGATTCCAGAAAAACGCGCGAGCGTTATTAGGCTGCAGGTGGTAAAATCGGTTTGGCAAAAAAAAAAAAAAAAAAAAAAAACAAAACAAAACAAAGCGTAATAACGTAAAAACGCGAACGGCGGCCCAGAATGAGACGGAAATTTAATAACACGAGAATACAATATTATTATATACAACGGGTATACACCATGCTTGTATTATAAATGTACGATTATTCAAGAGTGCGTGGAGCACAAGGACCGAGAAGATGGAGAAGAAGATACGCATAAAAATTACCGGGAAACACACACACACACACACACACACACACACACACACACACACATGCACACACTATACCAAAAGGAGTTTTATGGGCCTTCTCACTTTTGGGCGCACATGTACGCGCGGAGGGAGACGGTTATTTACGCGTATTAAATATACACACATATACCATACATACGTGTATTATACGTATAATCGTAATAATATGCGCTGTACAAGGTACACGAGAAGCCAGGCGCAGAGGCGCGCAATCGACAAGTGCTAATGGATAAGCCGCGACTTTTATGACGGTACCATTAAAAGAAGAAGAAGAGGAAAAAAAAAAGAAAAGAAATATACGCATATTATAATATACGGTTCTGGACGAATCTCCGTTGTAATGCCACCGCGGGAGGACCATCGATATGCCCGTTTATAATATACACATATATACATAATAAATAGGTATATATTTATATACGTGTAGCCCGCGCACACCGCGCACTAATTTAACGCTATAAAATATCACGTGTACACGCGAGTTTCGTCTGTATTTTATAAGTGAACATGTCCGGGCGACGCCAGTGTTTGTTGCACATATATTATACAAATATTTATACCTATTTATTTATTTATTTATTTATTTATAAACGCGTGTAATATAACATGCGCGTATACATAATATTAGAATACGTGTACGATATGATTATGGTATAAAATATATACGGTTACATGCAACCCGAACAGAATCCGAGAGAGGTGATAATAGTGCACGAAACAAGCACACGACGATTGGGATGGGTAAAGTGCATACTGCATTGTGTAGTACGCATATACATATATAGTGGTCGGAATAATAGATTCGTAAAAAACTTTGCATTCCACCTTCGTCGCAATAACTGGAATTCGAACGGTGGGACTGGAAGAAAAGAACAGACGTGATTTTCACGGAGGCCTAGAGGAAACGAAACGATATGGAAACGAACCCATTTTCAAATCAGTGATTTCTCTTCTAGTCTTGTACTTTGATCTAACGACAATGGAGAAAGAAACCGTGACAAGGGACATTGAGTCCGAATATCCTTCGTATTTGCAAGTAAAAATTAGAAAGTGATAATTATTATAGTTAAATATTGTAGGAAAAAGATATTTTGAGAGGAGATCGATGTGCGATAAATAATAGTAATACATCAAACCATTACTAATCAAATCGGAAAATTACCTTCATGAAGCACTACAACTGTATAAAATTTAGATTCTATATAATATTTGGTATAAGTGTATTTACCAATATTATTTCTTGTCCTGTACAGATACTTGTATATATGGTTGTATATATATATATATCCAATCGAAAACCTGCAGATAACGGGTCATATTATAAAAGATTATATTATTAGCAGTACACTAGTAGTTTCTCGCGTTCTGTTCGGCATATCGGATTCATGTTGAATAATCTCGATTTCACAACTGATGTGTAGTTAAAATTATATCGGAACCAATGCTAACTCGTAACTATGTTCTTTAAGTTACTATTTTCGACAGTTAGCGGACTTAATTACTGTTGGTGTATATTATGTCGACGAACGGACACGAACACAATAAAATATTATATTATATTATTTTTCACTTCTATCCCGCAGGATATATCCGTACTCTACGATGAGGATGCTTTGCAGTCGCATAGTATATTATAATATATAAACGTATTATAAAAATTAAAAGAGTTCAGGACACGCTTGCATGTACGAATTCATTTTCTTCGAACGCGTACATTTACATTAATATATATTTTCCATCTCGCTTTGAGGAATTTGAAAAATGTCCGCTCCAAATAAAATCACTCATGATTTAAATAAAACTACTTTATATGTTTCATAGTAAATAACGCACGCATGCATCGAACAGAAGACGACGAAAGACTACGTGTAGGGTTTAGCAGTAATGTAGTTGCTTTTTTTTTTTTAAAAAAAAGTTCAAAATATTTTATTTTTATTTTATTTTTTTGTGAGCATCGGAAAATTGAACGGCTATAATGTTATAGGCAGCTATGGAGCTATTTACTATTTTATACATATACAGAACGTTGTCGTGAAAAACAGTGTTTTACATAATATTGCAGCAGTGATCCATTTTTTTTTCAATTTTTTCTGCTGTTTTTTTCTTTTTCAGCTTTTTGCGAAAAGATATTTTACATATATAATATATTTGCATTGAAACAGTGCATCCATCAAACACGAAATTATACTACGAGTAAATAATAAGTTCTTTTGCGTACCTATTCGTTCTTTTACGGAATAATATAGTGTACGCCGGTTATAAGACTTACTTTAGGACCAACATAAAGTAATTCTTATAACCGAATGAACCTATATTATAGTCGAAGTGAGGAAAAAGCAAACAACAATTTTTATTTAAATTTTTATCTTACGCATTTTACTTATTTTAGATTTAATTTATTACAAACATTTGTTATTTAGTACTTTCCATCATTTTTACCAATATTTACCAATATATATTACATATATATTGCATATTAAAATAACGATAACAGTAACAACGGAACGATAATTAATTGTGATAAATTTGAAATCAATTATATTTCACCATTGCATTGCCTGCATATCGAAGAAATCGTAAGGGTTGATGAATGGAAATAATATAATATTTTAATGACATATATGAGTTATAATATTATCATTACACTATTCTATCCCCAGCTAGTTATCATGTCATGTAGAATATAGATAATAATTATTGTTGTATAATGTTTTGATTATTGTTTCATCGAGAATCGTACATGTTAATGTTGTGGATGAGTTATTTTCTATTAATATCTATTATTTATTATTCTTATTGTATTTTACATTTGAAGGGATTTTCGACAGTATATCTATTCTGTGTGAGCGAAATTTTTATAGAATTAATAAAAATAAACTGTACGCGGAGAGTGATTTAAGGTTAAAACTGTCAATTAAAGAACACAATATTATCATCTTTAGTTCTAAGTACCTATATGTATTTCTCAAGTAGAATATTATTTCAATAGAAAAACAGTTTCCGTTAAATGTCGTTACATATTTTTTACTTAAATTGTTTTAAGACAGTATTGGCCGTGACCCCCTAGTAATACTTTGTACGTTTTGTCAATATATCTGTCAGGCGATTATAAATGGCACCCGCAATGAACATGCAGTAAAAACACTAAAAAGATAATATATCATAGTTAATTGCGTTCTGTATTTTTTAGGTAAAAGTATAATAATATATTAGTCAAATCCAATGCGTTACACATAGTCGATGTCACCGAATTATAGTGATATACACAAATGAATATCTAAATAAAGAATTTGGGTAATATTCAATTCTTCCCTTTCGCCAGCCATGATTTACATTTACCCTTTTTGTCTATTTTTCTATTATATTTTAAATTGTGCGTGAATCTGGGTTTTAAATATTATATGCTGAGTTGATATTTTAAGAAAACATACACTGTCAGTCATCAGTAAAATGTAACTGTGGTACATATTATATTATTAATATTATAATTGTACAAGTACAGTATAATATAGTCATGGACAAATATTGTGAACAAGTAATGACATAAACGCACATCAATATTATTCAGCGTATTCTTCAGCAAGGGATACTGTATAGAGTCATAGAGATGTACATTTATTTATTTATTTATTTATATATATGAGATAACCATGTATGAATGTTGTTAATTCAACCAGATGGGTATAAATATTATTTTCGATACATTACTACAACACTGCTGTGTGGGCGCAAGTATTTCAAAAGATTCCTTTAGTTCAAGATAATTTCTACAACACGAGTCGAGTAAAATTGTTCAAACGATATGTAGTAATTAATTCACCGACAATCGATCCAAAATTTTCGACGAACGAAACATACTGTCTCAACGTAATGGTCTTATCATTACGCATTCATCAATATGTATATAAATGTTGTATTATGATATATGCATAGGCACCCGTAAGAAATTTACTTTTAAAAACCTTTATACATTAAAGAATATTGTGTTTTACAAAAAAGTGTTATTATTGATATATATTTTTTTCGAAGAATTTTTTCGTGATAAAATGTAATAATTTCTTTAATTGTGTCAGTAGTATTACGAATAACCATAAATTTTGTTTAAATCATTAATTACTAAAAATCATTGACAAAATGAAAAAATAAAATTTTGTTTTATATAATATTAGTAAAATGTTTATTTAAACAATATATATAATAAAAGTTAAACATTTGAAATTATATTTGAAGTCCAGTGAGGGGGGAGGGGCAGATGCCCCGTCTTACTCCCCTGCAAGTGTATATGGACATATGTATATATAATATTCCGTACTGATACCAGATAAAGCCGTGCAAATGATTCGTACGTCAAATGAACGGAATAACGAGGTTTTTAATTTTTTTTTTTTTGGTCAGCATTTCCTTTTTTTTGGAAAAAACATAATCGAACAAATATCGAGAAACGTGCTACATTATAAATATCATTTACCTTGACCAAATAACGTGTGACAAATACGATACGTCAATACATTATTATTAATAATACCTTTACGACTCGTGATATGAATATTTAATTATTTTCGAAAAAAATAAAATCACACTCAAAGGAGTTACCGTTAAATAATAAAGCAATTTTTTCTCCATAAAATCTTTTATACAATAACAGGTATATCTACCGCATTATGGGATCATGATTAAACCATCTGCATTTTATTTGGCTTTTAATTTTTTTTTTATGAGTCTTACAGCTATAAAACGTTCCATATACAATAGGTATATATATTTAAAAAGTTTATTAACTATAAACTGCTGATTTAAATCGATGTATTTTTTTTATGGATTTCGATTTTTTTCCTTCTACGAAATGTGATATTATATTATAGTCTTCTTGTTCATTGGTTTTCGTGTATAAAGCCTGTACAACTCAATATTACACGATAAAAGAATTGAATAATTTACAAATTAAAACACAATTTCAAACGCTTATTTTACATATTCTCATTAAAATCATTATAGACGCAAGGTGATGTTATCGACTATATTAACACGTTAAACGTACGTAATCATGTAGTTTTTAAGTTTTAAAACGTAAATCAAATACAAAACATTTCGCATTTCAAAACGTGTTCTTTGCATCCGAGTTTATGCCAAAGCGTATATATAATATTTAATGTCGTATATTATATAATTACAAATGTACACTTATCGCGTATTGCAGTACTATACGTCACTCAATGTCGTTCGTATTGTACAGACCCTGTGTTTGGCCACACAACGTGCAAACAAATTAAACATGTCGACACCTATAAAAACATTTGTATAGAAGAAAAAAAAACCATTTCAGCTTAATTTTAGTTTTAACGATTATCTACCCATAAAATAAATATTATATTCAAAGCGTATGAGGGTAATGGATACACACACATATTATTATGTGTACATTATAGATGTAGCACGAGGAAGAGAAAATGTTGACCTTTTTTTTTTCTTTTACCGTTCTAGCAGCATTTGTTGATGTGTTGGGGGCATCACTCATTTGTGCCAATAAAAATTAGCTCGTTTTGGATCTGAGCAAAATAATAAATATTTTTTTTTCCGACAGAATACCTATTTGCAGAAATACCAGAATACGAGTGCGATTACATTATCATATACGACTATGTGCATTTATAAAATTAAAATTATGTTTTGTTATTATCAGAGTAATACGAAAATGAAATAAATGAAATATTGCGAAAACAATTATAATTTGTTTTATTTATTTGGTAGGTATATTAATACTTATATATAGGTTATTTTATATTTTATAAAAATAAAGGTTTGCAACTTACTATGCCTTTTAATAATGTTTATATTTTTAATAAATATTTATATTGCTTGACATATTTTATTTTAAAAATTTCACCATTCAAAACTTTTAGAAGAAATATACGCCAATATACGATTCGACTCGTGTTATACTTAAATCTTATGGCCCTTGTCCACAACTAACCATTTTTATTTTCCCCTGCTTGTTGTAAGCTCCATTTAAATTATTAATACTAATTAAAATAATTAAAATGAACAAAATACAGACAGAAATATTATGTAAAATAAAAATTAAAATGATTAACCTGGATTTTTCAACTCGGTATTGGAATAATGCCTAGTATTGTGGGTTTGATATGACTTATGACTTATGATATTTAGAGCTCTATGTTATGTATTGTGAATCCTAAGGGGTAATGCAAGTTGTGTCATACATGCAGCGACGATAGTTCTAAAAGCGTGTCGAAAACGTTTTGACTAACAAAATTTATTATTAATTCACATCCGCTGAAGGTGGTGAAAATAATGACAAACACCGGTAAACCATTAATCATTGCAATTTGTAGTGTATTTTAAACATAGCTGCAGGGTATTATAACGAGTTAAAAAGTTACAGTGTAGTTGATTTCAATTAAATATCAAAACGAATAGTTAAATACGAAAACATTATTAATTTATCATGAAATACACGACGGTTTCAGTAATTTTTCAGCGAATTTTAATCCACTAATTCCAAGATATATTTTATCATTATAATTATCAATTTATATCAATTGTACGTGTCTCTTGCAGTAGAATCAAACATTAGTGTGTTCACTCGTTTAGACAAAGTCAAGTCAGAATTTTTTCTTTTGGTAGGTGGTTGAACTGGAAACCGAAGTTTTAACTTTTTATTATTTTTTCATTTTACCTTGACTGAAGAGTCAAGAACAAACGGGTGAGTACTCTGGGTCATGATTTTTAACAACGACGAAAATTATATCGAAAAAATTTTTTTAACAAGTAATGTTTATAGGTATAAAAAGCTTCCAAAAATGATTATAATTTAATATCATTAAAGCGTGGACCAGTGCCTTATTGAATTTATCAGTTAGGAATATTTAACAAAATATCTAACTCTACCCACGCGGCATCGAATACTAAATATTTTAATTATACAAATTACCAGAGGAGGGGAGGGGGCATCAAACAATTGTAATAAATCACATTCACAACGTGTGGTATGTAAATAATATTTTAATACGCCTCGTTTGTACATTTAATTTAGCAAATCCGTGTAATTAAATGATTTGTTTGCTCGCGGTGTTCTCCTACATGTAACCATATGGACATTGCACGGATAACAGTGATAGCACCAAAATAAAATAATAATCTCTCATTAAAATTAATGATGTCGGAGTGTACGCAATATTTTTACCTCGTATTTTGCGTTCAAAACGTTCACCTAATAATGTATAGACAAAATCATTGTATTTTTACCTTCTGCGCCAGTCTCCTCGGGCGAATCTTTGTGCGTCAAAGGTTTTTCCTGTTCCTGTTTTGAAATACTACATAATATTATGTGTTTCCTAAAAAAACAAGCCTCACGCTTGTTAGAAAAAAATTAAATAAATAAAACGAGTATTATAGTACATTTATTATTTGTTTGTCCATTTAAACAATGCGTCGAGGACATTTGCACAGAACACTATAGTAATATATACGTATTGTATTTGTACACGCCCACGGTTTCCGTTGAAATTCGTGAAGTATTCATGAAAAGTACACCGCAAATTCACAGTGAAAGACACTTTTCGATTCCGTCAACATGTTTACGTCCATGCGATTTCAAAACCAATGGGGTCTTAAAACGATAAAACAGTTGTCACGGGTTTTACGGTGAGGCATGTTGAGCCCTTAAAGTATTCAATAGCATCAAAGTATACAACGAAATAATATTGGAAATCGTGTTGCGATATTTTAATATTTTAATGGCACCCGGTGATTTCTCTGTTTATTTATTTGAGAGACAGACGAATCGAATCAAAACTCGGTCACGGGTTCTAGGCGTGGCCGACTCGTGTGATCACTGGATATCAGCAACGTCGCGTATAATAGTCCCGTTCTGTACGATAGCTCCGACCACAATAATCACAAGAAATATAAATAATTTAAATATTTTAATGAGCAGATTAGAAATTATAATAACAGAATCAGAATATGAATCAATGCCAAACGCGTTGTTTACTATTCTCGACACAATCTAAGGTAATAAGTAGGTGTGTTTGAAACTTATATTAATTAATGGGAGTGAGTTTTGGAACGTATATTAAACGCCTGAGATCGAACACACACACACACACACACACACACACACACACACTACTGTTTTCAAGTTTCTGTAATGACATCTTTATAAAAAAAAAAACAAAAAAAATAATATTAATCATATTGTGTTGTATTACTGATTATATATTATATTAAAAAAAATCTACTACCATGTCGTATACGACATGTCGACATGCGAATAAATGTACGTTTAATATTAATACGCCAATTATCTATTTGCTATGCCACCAAATTTGCTCAAAGGTTAATTCCAGATTTATTTTAACTAACTTGACCTTCCACACAATATTATCTCATTACGGTTTGATAATATATATATATATATATACAGTGTGATTCCTTTTAAATGTAACACTAAATAATTCTGTCCAGTGACATCGGATTAATATGCGGTTTTTGGGAGGGGATAGGGAATACATAAATACACATTTCTTGATGATTTTTACATTATTAGATCTTTCCGTGTGCGCATGCGCAATACAACTTGCATTTTTTTTTAAATGGCAACAGGTGTTTTGAATACCAAATTCGGATAGACCAAATTTTTAAGTCGATTTGGTCCTTTTTACCATAGCTCTAAAATCAAAATTGACTAAATGGCAACCAGTCAAAGTTTCGAGTAAAATTATTGAATTTTTCAATAATCATACAAGAATTTTTTGAATTATTATTAAATTTTAATTATTTTTTTTTTGTTTCCGTATGTCGTATATATTATATATTATTGCTGTCCAAATTTATCTGGGGCGACGAGAGTTTATTATATTATTAGTTATTAATTTTTATTGTGGTTATATGTTTTTAATAACGTCATTTTTTCAATAGGTCTACACATACCGATATGGGTGGCTCATCAAAATGTCCTGGTATATATCAATATTTATAGTTTTTTTTACAGTTTCATAGTAGAGGCCAGAGGGTCAAAAACTTACAGTCAAATTTTTATTTTCATCCCTTAACCGAACATGTTATATGCAAACAGATTGGTGGATTCGTATATTCTCGCATTTACATAGATTAAATATTACAACGCGACGAGGGAGGCATAGCCGTATAGGTATGTATGTAATGTCCTATCGGGAGTTATATTATTTAGCTAACACGCGTATCCTTCCGAAATTATTCTTGCGTCTGTTGCCATTACTACGACGTGCTCTTATTTAATTTTGAACAATAGAAAATACGAGAAAATATTATTATTATCTAATATCTATGCATTAAATTCTGAGTAAAACGAGAAATGTATTAGTTTTATCACGATGTGAGGGTTTTTTTTTTGTGCTTGTATGCATGATTTCGATCAGAATTTCCGGTAGACTATTGTACCTAAAATGCACAATATGCAGAAGTAATTTTTTTAAATTTATTAAAAGTTTTCCAAATAATTAAAAAAATTGGTGTAAATATTGAAGCTAATTATATTATAATATATTATTAGCTTTTTATAAAAATTGTATTGTTTTGTAAGTATAATTCCTGTATAAATAAGCTTTTTAAATTTTTTATTAAAAGTTAAATCTACCTTATTAAGAAATTTGATTTTTCTACTCAGATTATTCATATTTATAAATATATGTTTATCCACCCAATATCTTTCTCTCCAAATGGTTTTTCCAGAAATTGCACATAGCTGTTTCAATTATAAAAAACCAATAGAGCTATGCCAATAACTCACCCCGCCTCTAAGTCTAGACCTCTATTGATTTTACAACAACGTTTTTGTTGTTATTCTTTCATTTCGAATTCACGGTTGTCGAAGTATCCGATTTTTTATCCACCCAAATATACTTCAACGTTTTAAAACATATAATGCAAAAGCTTATTTTAAAACAGTTATTAAATTATGATTAAAATACTAAAGCGATCTATGCGAGTGGTGGAGATACAATGAGGTGTCTCACGCAAATCACTGTATACAGGAATCAATCGTGATCAATCGTCATATATTATGTCTTAACCCTGCTCGTTAATTCGTTTAAATAGAAGAATAAAGATTTCCAGACATTTATTTTTATCACAATTTAATAACAATCTCTTTTTACATTTTTTGCCTTGGATATGGTTTTTTGAATGAGCATCATATAATAACTTTAAAAATCAAGCGCGTCATTCTATTGAATATATAAACCTAAAATCAAACTCATCGCTTAAACCTATTATAATATTGGATACGTTGATGTTAACTACAACATAATAATTATACAAACCATAATACATTTCATAATTATGAAATCACCCTCGTTTAATCCGATCTAGACAACATTATAATATCGATGCGATATATTCCACACTCAATAATCCTCGTGATGCATAAAACAAAACAGGATTTTCGAGAGTAAACTCTCCCTTTTAAATCTTATTTATTGAATACCATAAATATATGGAAAACCGAAAATATTTTTATATAAACCGAATAATGAATATAATTCCGTTAACGATCATCTTGATTCAAAATAAAGACATTTTAGTCAATTGCTTGAGTTCACTGCGCATAACGCGCTGATTGTTTTTGATTCGATAATGAATAATAAAATCTACTCTGTACGTTTAAAAAATGATACGAATTACACGCTCGATAACCGTTGCAGTGTACTTACAAAGCTCTTTTAGTTCTTGGATTTCAATTTTTGTACATCGATGACGCCGAATGGGTTTTTGCAGCGTAGTAGGGCGTATATTCCACGAGTAAACCTACTCTGATAGTCTATTTTATCGGGTACATTACAATATAATATAATACTATATTTGATTACGATAATATTCGTTTTATTAAAACTATACATGCACGCCAATGCACATATTATGGGCGTTCGTGCGTGATGATTTCGTATCCACTGCAGTTAGGAAGTATTTACATTTCAAAGACGTATCGGCCCGCGGTAATCTCTTTAAGCTAACCGCCGAGGCGCCGACCGGCTTCATGCTACTGCTGAACACTTCGTATTATAATGCATAATCGATAGCACGACGTAATACGTAACAACGTAACATTATACACATATACAGTATTGTGTCCGGACGCATGTGCATATAACCCAACGCTGTAGATAAAATGGTTGCGCATCGAGCTACGAGAAAGTGGCAACCGAATGTTCTTATCAAATGTACGAAAAATGACCGAAAAAGTCACGTTTTGGCGCCATCTAGGTCATGCTATGCTGTGATTCCATTTAATTTTAGAAATTTAAAAAACGTTTTATGTGATAAAATTCAAGTAGTTCTACTTGACATCCGCGAAGAGCGCTACTAATACATAACTTTTTTGAATCTGAGATAAGAACTTCCGTATGCCACCATTGAAAATAGTGTAGTATAGACCTATGTGCAACCATACTATCTACAGCCGTGAAATAACCTCAAACGCACGCAAAGCTTCTATTCATGGTGCATATGCATTTGACAGGCGTAAGTGCTGTGTAGAGTCAATATGAGCAGCCGTAGCGGACCCGGTCGTATTTCACATCATTACATTATATACACACGAATCGCTAAAGATGATGTTGATTTATCGTATCACGTTTTGTGTGTATTATATTACATTCGCGATTCGAGTGTATCAGACGTGTGAACCGCTATTGAACGTCAAACATAAATTTTGCCGTCGTAGGAGACGAGCGGCATCACATAATAATATACAAGTTTGAATATGTACCTAAGATCGGATACAACTCGCATGTCATGTCTCGCATTACGTTTTTAGTTTTCGTCAGTCGGTTATATACTATTATATAGTTTCAGCACACCGTGAATTTAAAACGCCGCCGGCACACGTAAGAAAACAAACTATCACGTGACTGTCGATTTATTGTATTCATAAAATTGATTATAATCCCGTGGGGGAGGGAAGGGGCAGCAATACAATTAGGTACTAAATAGCACATGCACACACCAGGGTCACGAGGGATGATTGGATTGCAGCTCACATTTGGATGTCTATTATTTATGTAATCATATTAATTAAATATACTTGAACGCCAGAACAATAAATTTATTTTAATATTTTAATTGATTAAACCGTAAGATGTATACATAATTGTTCTGTATACATTCATCTGAGGCCCCACATTATGTTCCGTACCACATACCAAACCAATTGAGCATTAGTCATCAACCAAAGTATACGTGTACATCGGCAAACGGCCTAACCATGACTAAGAAACTCGAAAATCATAGCACTTGCTGCAGCAGATATAGATATTTTTGGGTCAGAACCATGAAAATACGTCAAACAGCCAAATAATGCACGTAATTTTTATCGATGTATATCATCGAGCGATCGTGACATATTAGTCAAATCTTTGTACGAACCTGCACGTGTACTTATATTGTGTTGCACTGTGTGTGGTTTATTGATGAACGAATACGAAATGTGTATTATATTATATAGTGGTCGCGCTGGTCGGGGTGGTGGAATAATGGTAACCTGATGTGAACTGCGTCGGTCTCTGCGTGATATCGGAAAGTAAAATACTAAAAGTATGTTGCAGTTTTCGCGATTCACTCGAATAATTCAATTACCAATCAATATTTCATCCGTCAAAGCGACTATGCCATAAATCGTACTATACAGGTGTATATAATAATCATTGTCTCTCCTAGATCCACTCTAGTGACAAATGGTTACCGACACTATACCGACAACTTGATAACTTCACCAGTCTTACGTAGATTGCAACACACAGAAAGAACAATTTAAAAAATTATAAAATATCCTGAGATCCCTCTACATGACGACTTCACAGTACACCTTCCCAAAAGACTGAAATCAAGATACCCGATATGTGTCCTGGAACATACACAAGACATAATGGTGAAAATCTGGAAGAAATGATAGAAAAACTCGATGGTATACGGAACGTTTCATTGATAGACAATCCAGAACAGAGCCCTGAGTTAAGAGCTCCTGAGAGCACTATGGATAACACTAAATAGAGCAAGAACGAAATAAGGAAATTTTAACTACGTAATGCACAAATTGGGAGAGGCAGATTTCCCCTTCTGTGAATGTAGAATGCATTAAATGATACGCCATATTATCAATAATAATTGTTCACAAATATAATATTTGTTTGAGGCCTGAAGAAACTGCATAAAGCAGAGGTGAATGCAGTGAAATGGATGGAGAATCTGGAATTAAGACTGTAAAACCGTAAGTCAGTACTTCAAAAGTTACCAAGTCTACCCACCTAGTCATACGTATACCATTTTAGCTACAATCATGTATAGCCATAGTATTAGTTTATTTGTAATATTATCTTATCATCTTTATTTTAATTTTATCTTAATTTTATCCGATATTGTCATATGCAAAATAAATAAATTGTCCTTCGAACACTTTACGCGCGATAGGATTAAATACGGCGGCTAATCTAATGTTCGAATCGTTCTCCGATGGGTAAGTGACTTACCGGTGATTTGTAAGTGTCCGAGCGCGTTGCCCTTCGACGGCCCCGTACAGTTCCACCGATGGTTGCTGAACTGCTGCTGGCATTCCTGTTTGGCTATGCGTATGCCGTGGCCGACGGCGCCCATCGCGTCAGGCGCAGCTGCGCAAATCCTCCGTTGATCCGCCGTCAGTCCGACCATCCTGTTGCAAATCACTTGGGCGCCAAATGCACTTGCCAACGTCCTGCAACAATCGTATACGCGTAATATAGACACGATTGTGAATAAAATATGTTTTGAACGAAACCCATTAAAACGGGCCTGAAATCGAGTCTTATGGGTACAACCGAAAGATTTTGCTTAAAAATATCCTTAATAAATCTTCCAAACTCAACCTAAAAACCAAAATCTCTATCCACAGATTTCTTATTAAACCTATCGGAGCCAGACACGAATTTAAAGGGTGGATCGAATGTGCCCGGACCCACTAAAAATATTTCCAAAATGATTTAGATTTTAAGTAGATACCTATTGTCGTATAATTTCGTTCAAGTTACTCTTTTTAAATATTTATTAGAACATATAACTCATTATATAAATGTTTAAAATGTTTACATTTATTTTTAAAATATTATATTATCAATAGGTATCGTATTTGGTGAGTAAAAAAACTACATCATTTTGAGTGAATTTGTATGTGATAAGAAAATTATATTATGAGATCGAACAATGTTTGATTCGATTTGATATTTCATTATTCAGTATAGTATAGCTGTATCGAGACTTACTCTGGCTTTAGGATAAACATTTTTATTTACAAATTTTTTAGTTTTATGTTCATGTTTATGTCATTGTAAATATTATCTTACATCGTATTTATATAACCTAGATAGTTCGTAAAAGAGCGTTATACCCGTCCGTTAAGAAATAATAAATAAATAAATAAATAACAAAATGCATAACAAGTTGATGTTTATGACAAATTGCGCTGTACTAATTATGTACAATTAATAATTATAATTATTGCAATGTTTTAAAACGAATAGTTAACAAATATGTTTTTGAGATTAAAAACCCGTGTTGATCATCTGTTTAGTATTCACCTCAAACACTCAATTGGTGTACCTACTATTATTATTACATGTCATTTTAATATATATTGGAGTCGATACTAACTTGCTTTGTGTAAATAATTGATGGTACAGTTTAAGAGTAACTGACAAACACGTTACGATGTCAATTTGCAGGTTCTGATTTAGTACTCCAGTCACAGTGACCACGCCTATGTGGTTGCTTTTGATCGAATACAAATAAAAACTTTATCTTTTCTTGGTTTTTTCTTTTCTGATATAATATGTATAATATATTTCATGAATTATATTTAAACTAACGTTTATTTACATGAAAATTAAGGCAAGATTCACGCAACATTTTATTTGATTTTGTACATCTATGGACGTGGTCCGCTAACTTTTAACTTATATTTCGTACTTTTTCGTCAGAAATTATTTCGATTTGAAAGATGTTGATATGGTTAATAAATGCCATATTTTAGATTCTGAACGGAGTGATGGAATCTATTGGTTTTAGAATGATGTGTGTTTTTTTTTTACTTTTTTTTTTTTGTGTCTAAGAACACCTTTTTTGGTAGTAAAAATGCTTCGATTTTCTTAAAAAGCAATTTTTCTAAAAATACCTGGGCAAGTCAAAAATCTAACTTTTTTAATAATTATGGAAAAAATCGAAAAAAATAATATAAAAATTACGAAAAAACTGGAAATTTTATGGAAATTCACGTTTTTACAAAAAACATTTTTTTAAAATTCTCTAACTCAAAAACGAAAAACCGCAACTACTCAAAATTTTCACCAAATCATTATATTGGTGTTCTCTATACATGGTTGAGTTTTTAAAGTATTTTAACATATTTTGACTCACTTATAGACATTTTAAATTTTCGATTTTTGTAAAATTTTTTTTTTAAATATCTATAAAATTTTTTTGGCTGTCCAAAAACTCTCGAAAATGTAATACAAGGTTTATAATAAGCTTAACTTATCGTCACTAAAAAATATCAGAGATCGTTTCACTCAAATTTCTTTTATAAGCCCATAAAGCTCAAATTTGTATAAAATATGTTAAAATCGCGATAATTTGGAAGTTATTTTGTAGTTGAAAATTCATAAAATTTTTTTTGTTTATACTTAAGGTTCAAAATTTTAACACTATGTTATTCATAAGCTAATCTTCAAAAATATATAAAAAAAATTTTACCGGACTTAAAAGAAAAAATTTTATGACTGTTTGAAATTTAAATTTTTACGAAATTGCATTATATAATTCAATTTAAATATAAAATACTATATTATTATACACACATTTTAGACAAACATATTAACTCCGTTTAGAACCGTTATTCGTATACAATGATATCTATCATTGCATTCAAATTTAACAAATCCATTGTAATAATGACCTATCCTATAAACAAGTTGCACTCCATCCCCAACTGTACAGCAAAGCGAAGCCCATCCGTTCTTTTTTGTCAGATACAACTTATTGTTTTACTAAAGTTACCGACTCGTAGTGTTACTAAAATATGTAACTATATCATTTTTCGTCAAAATTAATTTATTCATATGTAACATTGTACATTATTAAAGCAAACGGTTTAATTTAATTTCAAACCCCCCACACTAAATTTAGATATTCATATGTTGCAATATACTATATGAAAGATTTTATTTACCATTGATTTTATGCATTATCACTTATATAATTTATGGATTATTAACAGAATATATAGTAGTCCATAACCATCAAACTCGAAAAGTTTACCAATACTCGTATGGTATATATGTATACTAAGCATGCATATCAAATTTCGTACATCAGAACAGCATATAATAATATTAAGTATTTTGAACTATAATAATTTAACGTTTATTCACGTAGTTGAATTACAAAGTTTCCACGCGATAGTCGATAAAATATTTTATTTTGACATTACCAAAAAATAATCTATATACATTTATAAACGTGCACACAATAATATTTAGCATACCAAAATGTATTAAAGTCAATAACTTAAACAAAACTGTTTAATCAGTATCAAATACGTAACCATCATTATTATAAGCCGTATATATCTACACAATTTATTAGATTCTGAACAGAGTGATAATTAACGGAGTTACAATACTTTTTTTTTTGTGTTTGTCGTCAAATTTTGAGGCCGTAAAAATGCTTCGATTTTTAGTCTGCCTGAAATGAAATGTACATACAAATTACAGGATAATTATATTAATACTTAAAGTTATTCCATAGTTTACTCAATAATCACTAATATGTTAATAATATATGCCTGAGTTTAGAATCTTCGACAAGCACTATAAATTATAATACTGCGTTGTATAACTTGTCTTAACTAAAAAGTTTTCCAATTGATATAAAAATATTTCGCTCAGAAGTCCTGCGTCGTTAACGACAGTAAGACATCCTTTTATCATAGAGTTTTTCAAAGTAGTTGCTTGAATTCAATATTTAATTCAACCAAAAAATTAAAACGTTATAAACTACAAACGTTTTTTTTTTTTTTAAGATTGGTTATAAATTGCTGTAATGAAAAATATTTAAACACCATCTGAATAATAACCGTATACATCATCTTATTTTTTTTTAAAAAAAAATCTATTTAAAATCTAATATTATACTAGAAGTAAATTGAGTGTTAATGGAAAATAATTACTTTAATTTGAAAAAATACTATTTAATTTGATAGTTTAGACTTTAGATAGACATTTGTTGCTATTGAAAAACCAATTTATATAGGCAGTAAAATGAATACGTGTGTGAGTGTGTCGTAGGTGCTCGAGTATATTTAATAATTTCCTATTTGTTTGTTTGTAAACAATTTCAAACGTACATTTTGAAACTATACCTACACATATCTATATGCCTTAGGAGTGAAATCAATTATCTGCATATTAGTTGAATTACTTTAGGTGGAATTCATAACCAAATAGTCTCCAATTTCAATTAATTTTCGTTAGGACGTAAATATTATTAAATATTAAAATATATTTTTATAAACGCACTTTAATATTAAACTGTGTGGAACGTTAGCATGTTGAGAGACGTGTTGTTATTTCCCACCGAAAATGCAAACAACATGTTTAAATCGAATGAAATTAGATTTAAAAATCATTTTTATTTGGTAACTGACGTTAAAACAAAAAATACAGTAGGGCCAACTTTTATAATATATGTACCCACGCCACGGCGTCCAAATGGTATTAAAATCATTAAATGCGTTCTTGTTCTTTCTTAAAAAAAATGTGTAAAACAATTATTACGGTAGCGTATCTATAACGTTTGATTTAAAAAAAAACCCGCATATTTACACATGTTTGTAGCTATTTATATATAATGCGATAAGGCTCTATTGTCATAAACGATTCCGAGGAGCTGTATTATAATTTAT
Source organism: Chaitophorus viminalis (assembly GCA_025469195.1). Lineage (NCBI taxonomy): Eukaryota > Metazoa > Arthropoda > Insecta > Hemiptera > Aphididae > Chaitophorus > Chaitophorus viminalis. The sequence goes on from JAIPRK010001247.1 coordinate 30,850, forward strand.
AATACATGCTCACATCACTAAACGATTGGAAAAATAATAAAATAATACAACAGAAACGACTACAAAACGATCTTTATTATTACTATTATGTATAATAATAATATTATGTACCTGTGTATATTTATTTATTTTTTAACCAAACCGGTTATTATCGGCTCATCGAAAAATCGGTTAAAAGGTGTCCGGTGTACCTATCAATACTTAATAATAATAATGGTATATATTATGTGATGCGGATTGATGAAGATCTGTTCAAACATCATACAACAGCAGCAATAATATCTTATATGTATTATACAGCAGCAAAGCGTGTACACAAGTTTTTTTTTTTTTTATTATCAAATAATATTATCTCAAATATATGATGCGGTTTGATGCATATAAATTATACAGTGTGTTTAACCATAAAGATTACAAGAAGTATTTCGATCATCTAGTGGATTTTATATGGGGTTTTCTTTTTTTTTTTTTACTGTACAAAGGGCTTATTAGTACCACTTAGATTCTTGAGAAATTCAAATTTTTAACATTTTTTTCCCATACAGAAATTTTTTTTAATGGTTAAACCTCTTTTTGAGTTCATATTTCAATTACATTAATTTTTTTAAACGACTTTAACTCATGAAATTATGTTCTATCTTAAAAATTGATTTATTGTATATGATTTACAAAAAATTTATTTATCTATTATTTTAAGCCCATCATTGCTAAGTTTTAATGATATCGTATATTTTTAAAAAAATAAATACGCTATTAAATGTACCTACAAAACATTATATATATATTATATGCACCGAGCTATTAATTCAAACTACTCGCACATTGTATATAATTTCGGTTCATTAACTAAATAAATTTAAGAACACATAGAATTCTATGTTTGAAAAGCAAATTTTGTTTTTATTATATTAGGTAATATCAATGAAAATTATTCGCTATTGCTCGTTCGCGTATATTGAAAGTATACTAAATTATTTATAAACCATAATGGTTCATAATTATTTATATATTCGTCGTTATTGATTAAATGTGTTTAATCATTTCAATAATATTTATCATTATTTCGGCTACATAGTCGACAAACATAATATTATTGTTTATCTAAATTCGTTTAGTAAATATGCTAAATGTTACAAAAATACTTATGATCAGTTGAGTTAAAAGTTTTTTAAAGTTTGTTTTTGTTAAAATTTTCTAACCCGGTATAAAATAAAAAATTGATTACTAAATATTAATAAAAAGTAATGAAAACAGACTTCTAATGATACCATTCAATTATTGCCATTTTTCAAAAACCATTGAGACATCAGACATTGTAATTTGCATTACGATGATAATCATATAAGGGAATTAATTTATATTCGTATTGAATTTGTAATGCATTTTAGTGAATTTAATTTTCTGCAGTTCATTATTGATAAACAATTATAAATGCGCATATTACATACAACTCCCCTGGATTTTGTTATTCATAAATAAATAATATATTAATATATCAAAAAATTTCAAACTGCGTTGGTGAACATATGTTATTAGAAACAACTCCGATCAAACTATATCATATAATTTAAAAAGCTTCAGACCTACATGCTGATAAGCCAGTCAGTTTAAAGTTGTGTAAAGTTATATGGGTGTATGCAAGTAGTGTTTATAGAAAATCTTGTAGCCTGTAGGTTTAATCAAGAAATCCTGACATTAATTATAATTTCGTAAATTGTTTTCGGTTTACATCGTCTTTGTTCCAATATTGTACAACTCGATTAAAATAAATTATTAAAACATCCAAAGATAAAATCGACGACAATGGAATTCTTTGATGTAATTATTGTTTACCCGTAGAATAAATATGTCATTTTTATTATGCTTTATTGTAGTTTGGGGATTTTACGCACAATGACTATAGGGACAAAAACTTTCCTTTTTTTCATAAAATTCCAATCAGTTTTAACGTACATACACTAACTTCGATTTCAACAGACATTTTAGGCCACAAATATAATTGCTGCATGTTAAAACTCTTTTGTAATGTTAAATTACAGATTACAAAAGAGTTTTAAAATACAATAATTATATTAAATTATGTTAAATTAGAGATAGAGAGAGAGAGAGAGAGAGAGAGAGAGATAGGACTCAGGACTGCGTAGATTATTATACGATACAGCACAGTTTTTTCGACGTAAACGTGTAAAATATAACGAAGAAAAAATATAGGTTATTACGAAATACTTATACTCATTATTATTTATTTATTACAAAATAAACCTTCTGTAAACGGAAGTTTATGTCAACAGAGAAGGTATATAATGAAGCTATATAGATAGTGTCACGTTTGCACGGTTGAAAGGGTTTTTTTCCAGTACCGAAAAAAAGTTCTTCATTAACTCATGACCAAAAAAATGAAGCACAAACACCATAGAGCTTTAATATGTTCAAGATTTTTCTGCAGCCGGTGGGTAATCCATCGCCACTCATGTCGAATGAAAAAATATCGATAAACGTAGCTGAAGACTACTATGAATATCATAATAGTATATAATATCTATAATACTCATAATCTAATGCTTTTTATATCCTCAACGAAAAGTAATTAACGGATTTCGATCTCTGAAATTGTCAGAAACACTTACACTGAAACAGATTGAGTCCATATACAATATATGGTATATATATATATATATATATAAATGTTATATTAGTTTATATATTAAATAGGTTAGTACATCATATATACTGGCCTATGCATTAGACGCCGATTCAAATTTTAACTAATATAGATAATATAGAAAAGTGTTCTCTCATCCCTCCAAAAAAATCGATGTTTTACCTAAGATACGGTTTCTTAAAAATAGAAAAAAATATCGAGTCAGCTGATTCCATCATTATTGCGATGCCTTCATAATTCTTCGGTTGAGTAAATAATACGCCCACACATACAGGCTACATCAACAGATTTTTTCTCGTGAAAATATAAATTTCATAATATTTTATTTGCAATTAAAACAAACGTGCATGTGTTGTCAGAAATGAAACAAATACCAGCAAAATCAAAAAATAATATAAGTATACAATCAATTGGTTAAACAAACGTCTAGAAAATAATTCACCTACGAATATGTACATGATATCGCGTATCAATTGTATTTAATTACATATTAACCGTAATAGGTATCGAATTTCGGTATCGAAAAATTAAATTGATTACTTGAAGTATTAAAAGTGACATGTTATATTCTATATTTATGGCGAATTATATTATGTAAAATCAAAAATAACGGTCGGTTTACTACTGCCCGAATCATTCGCGCAAAACGACTTAATCACTTGCCTAAATACCCTAAACCGATAAATCTATAGCCATAAACTCATCCGGTAAGTGTTCAATATGTCCTTGCAAACAAACCAAGCCTTTATAATGTGACTTTTAAAATACAAATAAAAACACGGTTATATCTCAATATTGTAGGTATTCGAAATGCGTTTCTAATCCGGTAAAAATATTATTAAAATCGTATAAAAACGATAGACATATTATAATAATGTATCGCAGCATGCAGGACCAAGGTAAATCGTCTGAAAAATGTATACTTAAACGCTCAAATATATTTATATAATATGCATATACATACATTATACAATTTTGATTTAAAACAATAAACCGTTCTTGGAATAACAATTTTCTATACACGTGGGAGTCGCGTTTGAAAAATCAAATCACTTTATGATTGAACGTGAACACGACGTTTGAAACACATATTATTCAAACTCATCTCATACGCGCTCACGTGAGTTCCAGTCTCTATTGTTTTCGAATGGAAAAATTTAAAGATTTATGTGTTATTAAAAGACTTAAAAAAAAAAAGAATAAAAATAAAATAGAAACAAATACAAAATTATTCTCGCCGACCGGTTTATGTGCAGCTCGCGTGCACATATTACAACAATGCAAAACGTTAGAGCAAAATATAAAAACGAAAAATAAAAAAAATGGGTTGAAATTTATTGTATTATGCACATCGTGTATTGTTTTGATAAATAAATGTATATTATTATAAAATAGTTTTCCGAATCGCAAATTGTTTTTGTTTTTTTTTTTTATGTATACTCTGCAAACAATTATTATTATTGTTTTGCCTGCAGTTCACACTGTAAAAAAAAGTTCAGTTTGCAGTGGTGATCGCGTATATATCTAATATTGAATAATATTATTTCCCGTCGTCGCCGGAAACGATAAAATAATATCAGCTCAGCAACAATATCATAGTAGTCGTCCATATGTTAATAATGTAATGGACAATTATCGACTATCGTATTGATAATTCAGGGCATGATTTCCACCTAAGTAAACGAAGTAGGGCCTAGGGCCCAGACCTTGAGAAGACCTTCAGCTAGTTAAACTTCAATTTCCCAACCACGAAAAAATAAGATTGGTGTGTATAAAAATTATGGATCAATAAAAAATTTGATTTTTTATAATCTTGGAGAAATCATGACATAAATTCACTCTTTTTACCCTATGTCAATGGAAGTCACTATGTGACACGTGCACACAATTTCAGTGACACCGATTTAATTCATAACCTTAAATTTATTATCTGAATCGATATGTCAATAAATGTTATACGTTTGTGCAATAGTAAATGTAATTTAAATTTTAAATTATAAAATAAATAAAGTCCTGATCAAAGGTAGTATGTTTTGTTAATTATTTAAGTGAATAGCCAAAAAAAGATCAGTATAAAAATTACCGATACGCAGTGCAAAAGCAAATGAAAAATGTTTATTTGACATACGGATATCAAAAGGTTCACCATCCTTGGCCTAAATAGTCAACGGGTGTCCGGTATAGTATAAAAATAACAGCTGCTGCCGATCATTAATTCGCAGAAGAAAGCTCGTCATGTAAGTAGTTTATAAGTTTAATGTCGTATTATGCGCAATAGTATTATATTATTTTTAGGTAAATATGTTTAAAAAAATAATTTATTATTATTTATTCTCGTATATGTTTATTCTTAATTTTTGAAATAACGACTAAAAGTGGCCCTACTCCTTAGTGTACTGCCTTAGGCGTACTGCGAGTCTCTCACATTACGTATTCGCACGACCGAGACGCGTTTAAACGCACGCAACAGTTTTTCATTCGGTTAGCGATGGTATGTTGTCAACCCGTCAGTTCGCATAGTGTAATTCATATACCTACGAATGAACCGAATAATGAACGAGACGAAAATAATATGCAATATTATTATGTTGATCTCTATTCCGCCGTTCCAACCCAACACGCAACGAAACAACCGCGTGAAGAAATTTCGATCGAAATAAATTGTACACACGATCCGACATCGATTTCTAGTCGTGTTTTTTTTCCACCTGGTGTATCGTAATTGTTATAATACCATGTTATATTGTATTCCTTACATTATGTAAAAATATTGTACTCGTTCGTTTACGTGGTGAACGCACACGCACGCACAAGAGGGCAATTCTCTTACCCCCTGCTCACCAAAGCTTAATTTTGTGTTTAAATTATAACAGTATGCGATACGAGCGAACGGATTAATCAGCGCGCGAATGTTCGATAAACGCATATCATAACTATATGACTATAGAGTATTTCATATGATACATCATACTGATACGTCATATCGAAATAGAACATACATAAATATTAAACGGTTAAATTCGAGACACGACAATTGTATCGCTTTCCTACGCCCGTCTCTCTACTGGATTTTTGACTACTTCCTTATACACGCACGCGTTGACGTAGATACAGTTCTTGCGAGAATTCGAGTGTTATAACGTTTTAATTTAATCGGTGAAAATCGATCCGTATAGTATTTGATATTTGAGTCCCGTTACAATATTATACGAATGAAATACATTACAATCAGAGGGGACATGTGATCACCAAATGGATGGTTACGATATTCGTTAGAATATGTGCACTGCAGCGCACTGCAGGACTTCTCGATCGCGATTTTCCAGTCGCAATGCCTACTATAGGGTATGATGACTTTTATTAAAAAAAATTAAAGTCATATCTTTTATCGAACTGTTGTACCGTATATCACTTCAGTATTATGTCGATCCCAAAAAGTCAGTTTAAGATGTTAAAATCAATGTTATCGGTTTACCTTAATTTTGGACTTGACTTGCTGGTGAAGTGGTCACAATATTTTACAGGGTCACAACCATTGTTTAATGAGAATTGTGAATAAATATAAACATCTAGATAAAACTGAAATTGAATGGACTTTTTTGAATAAATAACGTTTGAAATAGAACAATAGTATTTTTATAAGTACCAAATAATATAAATAATGTACATTATTTCCATACATTTTCAGCTTAAATTATCAATTATTATTCGTTTTAAAAAAAAAAAATAATAAAATAGAATGAACACGCCTTTTGCTTAAAACTCGGCATGGCAAAGTACCTACGCCAAAGTAAATTACAGTAATACACTAATACGTATAAATCAATTGTTTCTATTCGATTTTATTAACAAATAATTTTTAACATCTTAAACTTTAAACTTATAACAAAATATAAAAGTTAAACTATATATAATATTATGCGTGTTCTATAGTGTTAACTTGGGCTCAAGTCAATTTGTTGTCATATAATATATGAATACAACTCGCCCACATCTCAGTTAAATACAGTCATTACGGTAATATATTATTATAATAATATACTGTATAGATACGCGCGTATAATATGTGTGTACATATTATATGCCATCATCGTGTACATATAATAATGATGTACGCTTTTTTATCGCCGACCGATCTGGAAAAAGAAATACGGTAAGAAAGAGAGAGAGAGAGAGAGAGAGAGACTCTGTCGGTCTGCAGGTTTTAGAAGTGCGTACACAACTATACTATACTACACTTGGTTGTATTTTGTTTTTTTATTCTTTTCGTTTCCCGAAAAAAAATTATCTCTGACGCCGGGTTGCGCGACAGCATTTCGTTCAGTTCGGTACCTATGTATATATATATAATATTATACATCACGTATATATATATATATATATGTGTGTGTATATGTATTATGTTATGCACTAGACGAGAGCAATTTATTATTAATTTATACGACTATATACAACGATGATCAAATTCTGTCTCGTCCGCGAGAGTACCGCAACACTGTTACGTCGTGCGGTTAAAATAATAATAATAATAATAATAATAATAAAACTAAACGAATGAGGAAAAAAAACCTTGAGCGCGTTTTCGTCGTTTTGTGGGAATCGTTTATTGTGACCACCGGGTGGGCGTGCGTACACGACGGCAGAACTGCGGCAACTGTTTTTCCCTTGACTACGACAACGATCGCTATTTCGAAGAGGAGAAACGACGTTTTCCTCGTACGCACTATATTATGCCCAAACCGTTTGCGTTTTATTTTCCATTGCCGTCATCGTCGTATCTATTTAAGTCGGTGTACGTACGTGCATCGCACGAGGCGCGTGTAAGTACGCATTGTTATAACGCAATTTTCAGGCTAATTGGACATCAGGGCTTAATAATTAATGTCAAAAGGTTGCTAGACGGGAGGCTGTATGATATATGATCCCTGTACCGTTTCGAGCGTTTCCCGTACATGTATGTACCTATCCGTACAGTAACTAATTCATTATTATTATAATATATGTTATATAATATATACATTTTATATAATAATCAATACCCGCGAGATAGTTACAGAAAATTAATATATTGTTTGTAAAATATTGTTTATCGGAATTACCAATCTTCTTATAATGACGGCCGACCGCTGCCGTCGAGGAAATCTTAGTATAATAGTTGTTTAATAATCATACAAATTGACTAAAAAAATATATTATAAATTTATAATTATAATATTTGACAATTTTGAATGTTGGCTATTATTTCAATTAAATCAACATCTATATATTGTAATTTTGTCAAAATCATTGTGTAAAAACTAACATTTGTTGAAACAATATTATAATTGAATAAAAAAAATTCTGATCACATAGCTAAGTGTTCCAGTGAACTTTTTAAAGGAATGATAAAAGGAGACGTTTTGCAAGTGCTGTGATAGGTGAAGGGATTGAATCCGCTTACGATCCCGCTCACTAAGTTCTGTAACGGACCCACGATATTTTCCTTCGCAAAATAACAACCCCTCTCTCTGTTGACGCATTTTGCATTGCACAACGCGTACTTTTAGTACTTGTGAAATAAATTTATCTAGTATGGTATTACATTTTATACAGACTTGCAATGTAACTATTATATGCATATATCATGATCGTTTGATGTAATTGATATTTTTTGACGGAGTATAGAATGACATTGAAATTCAGCGAGTGGATGCTGCAATAAATTGTACTAATATTATTGTTTATCCTTTGTAAACTGGTCCGTGGTTGCCGTATATTTGTCGGAAATAGAAATAACAATTTAAGTAAACAAATTATGATAAGGATAACAATACCCCAAGACTTATACACGATTGTTTGGTATACCACATTCGATGCAATAGTGTACTGATTTCGACTTGTCAACGCACGTTCAATGTCCGAGAAGATCGCTAAATATCACGTTGAATTTATTTAGATGTTTGCTTTTTTCCTCTAGAATTATCAAAAGACAGTTCGAGCGACCGTGACATGGATATAAGATGGTGTATTAAACGGACCTTGGGTGACTGAGCCCATTCCGATATGTAATTTTTATTCATGAATCAGCCTCATTATGCACCTAACGTTGACATTTGGGTAAACTGTTTTTATACAGCCACTTTTGCATAGATAATATTTGTTTATAGGCTCCACCAATACGCACTTGATATAATTGTCTTCACTCTTGTATAGATCACCAGAGATGGTAGCAGATTAATTTTTAGAGTTATTGTAGTATCCACAGGTATTATAATAAGTCATATATTTAATGTGTGATAATTTAATTTTTATTCAATCAATTGAAATTATTAAGGACCGATTAACACTTATCAAAGTAGTCATGTCCGTAAGCCACGTTCGAGAATTTTCATACATCGAATCGAACAACACGACTTGTACGAATTTCTATTACCAAAGTAGAATCCGTGGCATGAATTCGTGGTGCTCGTACGTGGTTACTTTGGTAAGTGTAAACCAGCATTTAAACTTTTAATGACTGTCCAATGTTCACATTACGTTGAAATGTTTACCTGAACGATGCATCGAAGAACATTGAATCCCATAAATAATTCGTCACGTTAGAGGTGTGGCATTTTTTATTCTAAAATTCGGGTCTAATTAAAATATACGAGTAATCATTTCAAATATTAGACCTAATCCACACACAGTTTCACATCGAACAATCTTAAATACGTATCATTGAATATTTGCCTCGATAACGGATACCATTGTCAGTCATCGTGGATCACCCATATACGCGTTTTCCTAAATCATATAGGTAGATTATTTGGGAAAATAATGTTATTCGATAATATATTGAACATTATTAACATAATAACATTATAATATAATATCTTATATCATAAGAGTATTATTTATAATATATAAAGTGCTTTCTCGCCGAAATTCAATCGAGTATACATCGTTTAATGGATAGATAGTAATAACAATAAAATACTTGTGCGCGTTATGTACGAATACCCGCAATGATGTCGTTTAGCCGTCGATAAATCATCGAACGTTGGCTCTTATCAGAAGGGACGGTCGCGCACAACTGCAGCCGCTTATAATCTCTCGCTGCTCCCGGATAATGCTGTAGCCATAAATAAATTGCAGCGGAGACGGCGGAGACGGTTTTACTATTAAAATATCATTCGTTGCGTGCGCACAGGCTGCAGACACAGGCCGCGTACACATTATTATTATTATGATCGGCGGGAGAAAATGTTTGCCACCGAGAAACGGCTGCGCGCAAAGTCCGTTTTATATCTCGTATGGATACGTATAAATTACAAATTCTGTACACTTCATGGCTTATGACGTAGGGGAAAACGATTTTTTTTTCTATTCGCATCAGGCGCGGATCGATAGATTATCGAATCAGTGAAAACACGTATAATGTATATAGGCTTCGCGGGTAGTGCCAGTGGGAGAAGGGATTTCGGAGACGGACAGCTGTGAATATCACCGCATCCTATCCCGTTGAAAAGCATTTTTACAGTCCACTGAGCACACATCGAGAATCGAATGATTGGTGTTTTCTTTTTCCAAGTCGGTATCTATCAAGAATAAGTAAGTCGGTCAATTTCACGCCTAACCTGCACGGTCGCCCGAGTATAGTATTACTTAAAACCGGCCCAAACCACCATAGGGCTGAGTTCAATGCGCTGTGTTCGGTGTTCCGCACTTCCGTATAAATCATCGAAAATAACACTAAATGAGTCCCGTAATGGATACCATATAGCTGGATATTATTTTAGAAATTTCGGTAAGTAATATATTGCTATCGATGTTGTCGCAAATTGAAAAAATATCTAAATCGTGTTCATATCTGCAGCCGGCAGTACCTAATAATTATTTTATCTGTACATCCAGGATAATGATATTATTTTTCCTTTAAATAATTGTTGATCCAACTATAAGGACCCACATTATTTTGTATAGTTTACAGGATAAAAATTATAACAACAATATTGTGTAATAATTTATAATTAAAGCAATTGCTCCCCTTCTATTTACAACTCTTACAGTATATTATTACGTATAATTAAATTTACCATATAATAGCATACAATTTACGAATCTGTGCACGTGCAAGATGCGGTTTGCTGTGAGATCATTATATGTATATGTTACGGTGAAAGATGTAAACGTGGTAAAAGACGTCATTCCCCGGTTATTGTCGTCAATCACCAGTTTAGTTGGAGAATGATGTTCAATACTTTTATGTCGGTATGAACGATCAGCGATAAGCGTGTAGGTGCCAAATAAGCTTCGTTAGTTAAAAATATCATGACGGAAGTAGATAGATAAACGAAAATCCCAACTATAATATATAGCAATAACGTCGATAACTCGAGTAATAATATGAGATAGGTAATCTATTAGTTTATTAGTTAGTATCTATGGGAATATTATAGCGAGTTGTATATGCGACGAGTGTGTGTTTTATAATATTATTTGTGAAAATTTGTGTCACCAGTGAACAAAGTGTAATAAAAGTTAGATTCAATAATTATAGTGTTATAGTTTTATTTAATTAAGTATGGAGAACAAATTTAAAGCAGCAATTGACAAAATTGTCAGCAATAAAAAGAGAGATGACAACATATTTTATTTTAGTTCTGAAGAATACAACAACAAGATCCAAAAAATAAAAGAATTAAAAATTGGAACACTTAAAAAAACGATAACGAATAATAGACTTATACGTAAATATGATATTGTGTCAATTGGGGAAATGAAAAATTGATTAAGCCAATAGTTGATAATGAATCTGACGTTTTATATTACGTCACAGTAGACGAGTTGTTTGAAGTCATTCACACCGCACATTTAGCAGTAGGTCATGGTGGTAGAAATAAGATGACGGCTGTGTTAAAAACAAAATATTGTAACGTGATAACGGAGGCAGTTATGGCATATTTAGGTATATGCAGTAATTGTCAAGTAAAACAATCAAATCCGAAAAGAGGGCTTGTGAATAACATTAAGAGAAGCCGCAGGACATGGAATAGCTGGTCATCAAGG
>JAIPRK010001247.1:42641-81653 GCA_025469195.1 Chaitophorus viminalis
TACCCACCAACAATAAATCATTATTATAAGTAGTACCTATGGTAAAAAAATCAGTGTATTATTTGAGACTTACCAACATTTACCACCAGTTTTGGTAAATGACATCAATGACCGGTGAAAGATGTACGTTTGAATTTAAAATATGGTTTTTTCCACCATTTACCTACATAATCAAATCATTTTGATAATAGACGTCATTCACTAATATTCATCTTTCACCGTAACATATACAAATATACTACACCTCGACAATTATACCACGATTACGCCGCACGCGTAATTTTCACGTGCCCGTGGTGTACTTGAAATTTATCAAAGGGGAAGACTAAAATCAATAAGTATTGAACGAGACAAAAAAAAATCCTATTATAAGAACCATGTCAGTACAAACGTAAAATAGCGGTTCACTTTTATCATTCTTAGAAAAAATTCTTCGCATACAAACTAATATAATAATAACATTTTCATCCAGTCATATTGCAATTTATGCCCATTAAAACTATTAAAATACTATTATAATATTTACGATCAGAAATATGAGAAAACGATTGGGTTTTGGATATTGCTTTTTTCCGAATATAAATGTACATCATTATACTATTCTGATAATCGAGTATGGAACATATATAAGCATATACAGCGTATATTATTTAGTATTTACTATTTATTGGATTATATAATACAGTATAATACCAAAATAAAAAGTTATATTTTTATTGGAACATTGAGATAATTAACGTTTAAAATCAACGCTAAAGAAATTAAATTAAAACTATAATATAAAATATAAATGTTCGAGGCTGTTATAGGACACCTCAAATAAAAATTAGTGAACTACTTTACTTTCTGCAGAAAAAGAAAACGTGTTTTACTCAAGTAGAGAGGCAGGTAAGCATAATTAATATAACACGATATGTTAATAATTAGGGAACGGATTTTAATTTAGTATAAAATTAAAAATATTTAAATATATATTTGTTTATTACTTAATAAATATTTATTTATAAATGTATAATATTTAAATATTTAAATTGAAAATAAGATAGAATTAATTAAAAATAATACATAATACAAAATTATGGATATAACAAAAGTTTATTCTGAATCATAGTTTTCGTGAGGGAAACAGTTAGAAACGACATATAACTTGAAATTTTCAAATTTAAAGTGACGGCGATTTGATCTTAGCATTGCTTTATAATGGCTGAATAATCTCTCCACATCAACGGACGTCATAGGTGCATATTTAATACACATTATTGAACTGTATTCTATTTCTGAGTTATTTATACTTCGGAGTTTTGTTTAATAGTATGTCCCTTATCGACATTACAGCATTAAATCCTGGGTTTTTATCCAATATATTTTTTAATTTTTAATTGGTTAAAACTTCAATTTCTCCTGAAACATGTTCCAATTGCTTTACGGCATTATCAACTTTTTCTAAGCTCTCAGTTAATGGTATTTTTGAAGTTTCTAATTTTGAAATAATATCAACTAAAAATCCAAAATTAGTGGAAATAAATGCTAAATTGTTTTGCAAATTTTATTTTCTATGAGCTCAATAGTTTTTTTTATTGCCATTGCAGAATCTGAATCTAAATTTAAGACAACGTTTTTAATCTTACGAAAATATCGTGATCGAATAACGCTCATACGAATACTAATTAAAAAGCGAACGCATATATACAGAAATAACTTATTTCAAATAAGAAAGTGGTACCTACTATTTAGATAAGATATCGATTCGTTATTGTTTGATGACATGATGTCAAAGGCGTACAGTACAGATACCTAATCGTATCGCGTATATCGTATCGTAAAATACTAAAATAAAAACAGAAATTCTTCAAAAATACAGAATAGTACGTATATTTATTTGTAAAATATTTAAAATATACACAAAAATTCTACAATATTACATAATTTATGTATTTATTTGTAAACAATTTTAATTATTCTAAAATATTTATAAATATTTAAAATAAAATTAGCACCAGATTATTTAAAATTAAATGAAACATATACATATATCAAAAACTTTCGGATGCTAAAACTAGATAAAAATATTTATTTAAATTAAAATCCGTTCCCTATTAATAATAATATAATATATCTGAACCTGAGAGGCAGAATGGACAAAATCCATTCTTATCAATATTGAGGAAATGTTATTTTTTTTTTTTTTGTGAAATGTTGTCACACGTCTTTTTACCTTAATCATTTTAGTTGTACAGCCCATATTTACACAGATACTGATAAATTAGTAAATTACATTAAAAACCAAGTTCAATATAAGTGCTCGTGATAGACAAAATATATAGCATTTTTAAAAATTATGTATAGTATTTAAAATTTAATATTAGCTATAATTTAAAACAAACCGCATGGCTTATCGTTGTAACTGTGAAATTTAATCCACACCATCAATTTTAGTAAAATAAAATCCGGCAAAAATCATTTTTAGCTTCTCCTAAAGGATTACAAAAATGGATCGTGTCCGCTCTGTTTCTTAGGCGCAGATATAATATGAGACGGTTTTCGTGGACGAAATGGATTACGGGCCAAAGTATGAAAGCCACGTCAACACGACTGCGGTATATGCCTACAAGGCTGCTACAGGGAGCAAAACAGTACGAGTAAACAGTAAAATATCGATTGCCCCGTGATCGACACACTGGCGAGAAACTCTCTCACTCACTTATAATTAATTCGTGCTTTCAACACTGGTGCGTATAACGTGGTATACTCGCTTTGGCAAATCGCAAAGACTCTATGATAGTATATAATACATAGTTTACAAACTATAATACGTATAGTTCGTATGAATAATGTTGCAAGTATATATAAGCGCTTCGTATTCTATGTACACACCCACACACTCATATATATATATGTAAATGTATGTTTGTGTGTTTATGTATGTTTACGTGCATGTGTGTGTGTGTGTATGTGTGTGTGTGTGTGTGTGTGTGTGTGTGTGTGTGTGCGCGCGCGCGCGCGTGTGAGTATTTGTGTGTATATGTGTGTGCACTTACATACTCTTTGAAAACGCGACTTTAACATATACCGATACGCCTGAGGATTGTGGCCGACGTATAGGTTTCGCACATCAACAGTACCATCGTAACAGTGAAATCACTAATCACTAATCAGTGTCTAAACTAAAATCCGAGAAATTAAATATAGATATGTAAAACAAATACGGAGCTGTGCACAAATTTTATTCCATCTGAGACAATATTATAATGAAACAGCTTCAACGTGATGTCTTCGAGCTTCGTTACGGACAGGTTTCTTATTTTTTCACGGGGCAAAACGGTCGCAACGTTTTTGAAAAAAATCACCTTCGTAAAATACTTATCTTCATATTATACACATTATTATAACAAAGAGAAAAGAGGTTTTATTTTTTTTCTTTTATATTATTAACATTTTGGGAAATATTTTTTTATTTTCATCGCTGATAATATTTATTAGTTCTAAGAATAAATGTTACGATCTTACATAGTATAATATCATAGTGAACGAAAATCGACATTCCTGCGGAAACGAAAAATAAATAAATTCGTTCAATATGTACAATATAAAAAAAAACGTTTAATTATGTTAGATTATGTTATTGAAGTTAGTACGCAGAGGCGATTAAGTTAAATTAAAAATAATTAACAAATTCGTGGGTTGGGTAAATGGTTTAAAATCAAGTGAACTCTAACTCATTAACACATGGCTATAAAAAGACGTTCAATTAATATCATAAATAATTAATAAACATTCAACGTGCAGTTTGTATAATATGAGCACATGAAAATAATGATAATTCCTTAGCCCCACTCCCCACGCGAGAAAAATCCTGGACGCGCCCTCGTTCTAAGCAGTCTTATATCTTATTTACGATGGTCGATCGTGGATTTTTCGTTTTCCATAACATATACTATAATTTATAATTCATTTATATACACTTCCCACGTGGTTGGTACCTGTTATAATAATACTATACACGCGGGATGCGTGCAAATCGGTTTCGGGTTTGAACCGAAAAAATATTTTTTGATCGCACGCATAAGGATTTGAGGATAGGCGAATAATAATAAAAAAAAAAAACTCATTGACCTTCCATCGCGAGATTGATGAGCTTCATTAACGAACAATTTATGGAACTTGTGTAACGGAATTCCGGCAATATAGATATACATTAATAATATATGTAATATACGCATGGCAGCAAAGACAATGGCATCGAATACCACCGGAGACTGGCTGTTTGGTGTGTAGAATTTTTTAGCAATTAACTTTGAGTTATTATACATCGGTTTGGTATTTCATTATCAAACAACTTTTTTTTTTCTTTCTAACAGACGGTTTTTTTCTCTTTTTTTTTTGTTTTATGTTTAGTTTTAAGTATACTTTTAATTTAACAGCGGGGGTATAAGGGAACGATTTTGAACCGTCACAGACAGAATTCAATACATTTTCTGTTCAACTAATAGCATGTGTTAAATATTGTGTAAATTAACTATATACACCATAATATGTATGTATTAACTGTATATAATATAGTAATAGTATATAAATTATTATAGTAGTCGTTTAAATGCGCGTTCACGGAGACATTATTATCCTAGTGCACCAATTTATATTATTATGTCGTGGCACACTGTGGCAGAACATCATATTATGATTGATTTGGAATTCCGATTCTTTATGAAAATTTCCATATTCAAATCTCGGTAATAATTAAACCACACACGCACGAGCACACTGCGATAACCTCGAGGGGATATTCGGTTATTAATATTTATAATCGATCGAATCCGAAAATAAAAAGTATAAATCGAAAGTGAATTTTGAGAAAAAGAAAAAATAATGTAATAACCACTGCAGTAACAGGATTATGCGCGTACGGGACGTAATACTCATGCGTCCAAAACATGAATGAAATTATTTACGATTCGTTCCGAACGGCCTTGAAAATATAGGCTCGTGCGGTGCGGTTGAAATCCGGAGGAACAGTAATACAGCTAGTGTATTATATACTATACACATAATATTATTCTAGTTTATTCGAACGAGGTGTCCGATCCGAGAAGTGTGCACGATATAAATCATACATTTAATACATTCGTATTAAAGTAACATGGATTTTATTTCACGCAGCTTTCAACTTTTTAAATTCAAAAATACATATAGTTTTTCATACAATTGGAAAATATTATGGTAAATAATATATTGGTATTATTGTTACTAATCCATGTACTCGTAGACGAGACGCGCAACCATTGTGCCGGTACACGTTTATTGTAATGGACTGCATGAGTCCCACATAGTGTTGCGACACCCGTACGGGGAATAGGTACCTGCTGCTTGTTCGTGGTCCGGATGTAATTAACTTAATGCACTGGAACGCTGATTGAGTGATCGACAGCAAGAACTGATACGTGTACGAAGCAATGTTCTATACCTACGTACGAAATCGCATCGCTGTACACGAGCCGTCCGGAGTCGATACGACGAATGTAACTTTTTAACCCGCAGCGTAGACGATGAAAATTTTCCAATCACCGAGGTCCGGGCCAGTGCAACGATGATTGTTGACAACTGAACGTTATAGCCAATCGTATACCTACGTCATAACATTTCAATTCGTTTCAGTTTTAAATGCCCCGTAATGGTATTTTTTCTTTTCACGTTCGCACTGCACGAGCGAGCGAATCGGTAAGCCTCCAGTCGGTAAAATATTCTTAACTATATCTATTACTGCGCTAGTAAATGAGAATCAGCTTAGCTTTGAACATTGTCAACTGTATAATATATCATTGTTCTCTGGCCTTAGACATTTTCCGATATTTCGAATATCCCACCCGTTGGCATCGAATTTATTGCGTGATACGTACTTACACATATATTACATTATAATATAATATGTAGATAGTCCTGTTGAATAAAATTAAAATAATAATGAATTGCGAATGTTTCAATTAGCATGGAAACCGTGCACTACCGTTTACTGCATTTTTACTGCATTTCCGGGCCGTAATAAAAATAAAAAAATTGACATCATGAATTTAGTCTTTTGGTGGTGTATACCTAGAGTTTTCTTTTTTCTTTAACGTCTACATATACATATCCAATAAAATATTTAATAACTTGTTAACTGTTGATCTGTTCGAAAAAAATTTTCCACAATACATGTTTATAAACTAGTTCATGATCGATAATTGAATCTATTTTGTTTCTTTTTACTTCAAATAATCACAAATATATATATATATATATATAAACGTACGGCACCTTTATTTATTCATTTTTTAAGGTTGTTTTTTAACATGTTTTATTTATATAAACACTATTCGAGTTTCCTGTTTTTATTAACATAAATCCATGTAATATTATGAATAAATTATGATATATACGACATACGTAATAAATATATTTTGTATTTTATTTCCTAAACGTTCAAATCGATAAGATGAAACTTTTGCGGTTTGATTCAAGTACTAGATGCCAGCGGAAATATCTATCCCGATAAATTTATGCGTTTATAGATTATTCATGGAAACACATTAATGTAATGATTTAATATTATACGTACACTGCGAAGTGCACAAAATACAAGTCCGACGCCATAAATCCTTCGAGTATATGTTCCGTATACCTACTTAAAGAGCGTATAGTGTTATTATAAAGTGTTTAAAGTACAGTACGCACTTAACGGTTCGCAGAATACACGCTATTATAAAAAGACGTATCGTATACACGCTTAGAATATTATACTATGTAGTTTGAAATGTTCATCTATACGCTGTGTTTATATATATTATATACTTATTATAAAAGTTATAAGAAAACGCTTACGATGATGAAACGTGTGTTATTTATATTATATCCATATTTACCACTTACTTACCGTTAAGCCAAAACAATCCTACCGATTAAAGGAAATTTCGAGAGATAGTGCCTATATTACTGTGACGCATTCTGTACAGGTGCACTGAGAAAATTCGTTTTCGAAGATGACATTTTTCAAGGGTCAGAACCGTTTTGGTCTCTGGACTAGATGGATCAATACATTTTAGATTCTGAGTGAAACAATATAATAATGTATTGATTTTAACATGACTTGTGTTTTATTTTCATATTTATTTTATTATTACACTTCGAAAAAATCCGGATGTAGTGCTATATTTATACCTATAAATTCTATCAGGTATATCTGTGCTCAATGTGTTTAGTGTAATAATATGTTGATTTTATTCGGAAGTTTTTGGTGGTGCTAAAGAAAACATAAGGTATTTCCGTACCATATTATTTGATCATAATATATATAAAAATGAATTGAACAAGGGTGTATTACGCCACTGCCCATTAATGACGTATTCAGTATAGTTCCGCTACTAACTATACGTCAGCAGTTTATCCGCAGATCAGGGAAATCGGTCTACCCTGAATTCACCGTGAACTTATGGAGCAATTATTATTAATAAGCTGGTAAATAGAATACTACGTACGCGGTAATAATTGTGTCGAAAATATTAATCGCATTTAATGTCGTAATTAAGGTGAAAACGTTGGAAGTTTGGTAAAGTCATACACACACACACACACACACACACACACACACACACACGTGTAATCGCGGTCACGTACTAGTCTGCTATTACGAAAAACAATGTACAATTGTACACCCATATGTAAAAAGCCTGTGCGTGAAATCAATTCGGTTTTATATAATGTAAACATGTACGTTTTTCATAAATCGTTTTTCAATTAATGTACTCATCAAAAACCGGCACCCTGCCAACCCACGCGCATCACAGCACCGGCCATCGTCGACGATGTCGCTGGCGTCGTACAACCTACGATATATACTATATTAAATTAACTATATTTCTATGTTTTTTTTTTTTTAAATTATTTTTTTTGTTGCTATCGTCATTACTGTTATTATAATATGAACGTTTCATCTCGACATCGTCGATTAGCTTCTCGTTACGTCATACAAGAGGTAGTCGTAATAAAAAATAAATGTTCAAGTATAATTTACGTGGTACACTTAGTAAGATCGCGGTTTACGTATATGAAAATTCAGTATGTAATATCCATTAGCGCGGGGGTGTGAAGGTGTATTAGTAGTAGTAGTAACACGAGAAGGATTGACGACAGTCTCTTGACTTTGCGTATAAGCACATGATATTACGTATTATTCATAAAAACGTGTAGAGGAAGAAAACGTTGATGATAACAATAAAAAAAATAATAATAACAATAACAACAACCTGCTAGCAGCTGCTCATCTCAATGGGGCCACTGCTGCAGCCACCGATGCGCGTTTCTTGGGTTCGGGACCAAGAAGGAAATTTGATTTGGAACCTGTTTGATGTGACTGATAGCATGCAGGCGGGTATTCAGTTGATGCGCTCGTCGAGGATTATGTACATGATTGTTTATTATCAGACAACGAGACTATATTATGCATGTTAGGGGATATAATAATTTATAACGAGTTCGAAAACGTGAGTCGCGTGTTAAGCGAGCTAAAATATTATTCTCTTGGGGCACCACGCCGTCAACGCACACGCGCAAGCGATACAGCACTAAAGTAAAATATAAACGCACACGAAGAACACTGGCGTGTACGGACACGATTATACGGTTTTCTTTGACAAGCGACCGAAAGAACCCGCGACAGATATCGCTGGAAGTTTTATTTCCACACTAGAGTATAAGGTACACGCATTGTATACAAGATGACACGCACCACATCTGATGTATAGATAAATGATATAATATAGGGAACGAGAGAGGTAATTTTAGAACGAGAGAGATAATTTTGGACCACCGAACGTGACATATTTCTGCAAGACGGGATGGAATTGCATATGATTATGATGGGTCTATTGATTAAATAACTGTAAATTTACAAATACGATACGTCGGTTAGTTTTATACTCAGTCGAATAAAAAATTCTACAACATCCGCATCACAGCCATACGAAAAGTTAGTGCTGTGGGTGCCTTAACGAATAAGTAAAGGTGCTTTAGAATATTCATTTCTTTTCCTTTTCGTTTTCTTTTCTGACGTACGGTCAGGTTATAGATAGAATTTGATGGTAACACATATTTTTAGTGGAGCCGTTTTCTGTGATAGGATAAAGCCTTTGTCTCGTTTTGTTCTAGACCGCACAAACAAAGCAGCAAAAGACGATAGTTAACATGAGAAATATTATACTATAAATACTAATATAAGTCATTAGAATTGAACCAATAATGATGTATTATTGTTATTTATCATTTAATTTTAGCTTGGATAGGAATTTTACAATGATATTTTAATAGCGATTTATTACACTGTTAAAATACAAATTTCGAATAACAACATAACGTAACTAATGTTATTTAAGCAACAAAAAGCTGTATTATTGAATCAGGTTAAATTTGATAAAGTGTCCATTTCTTTCTAATAATTGCTCTGATATATCTATGTGTTCTTGAAATAAAACTTTATCTTATCGAGACTCACGGATTAAGTTTTGTACCTATGCTAATTTAAATGTCCATTCGTATATTTGTACATAAGTATATTGAATCATCACTCGAGTTAAACTTTTAAATGAAAATAGTAAATCATAATAAAATATTTTTTGTAAAAAACAGCGATATAATATCGTTGTTAAAAAGTTATTAAAATAATAGAAAACAATTTTAACGAAACACTCTCGGGTTTAGGCTTCTTATCCGGCACTGACGCCTTTAATTTATATAAGTGATTAATAACGAAAAGTAATAATAAGTAATACAAAAACCTGCAAGACGTTGAAGCTGAGCAACATTGCATAAAGGTGATTTCTCATTGTTTTATCACCGTTATGTAGAGTATAAGCTGTCCTGGGCAAATTGTCGCATGACTTTGATTTATTGTGTTTACGTGCACCACGTTGATTATACTATTTCCCTCTCCGGGTATAAATTAAAACGAAAATCCCGTCCAACGTCGGTTATCGCTTCAGCGCGTTGTCCGGTACTCTATAAATATGCACGAACAGTATCGCAGCGTCCCAGTATCATTCTACTATCGCGACAATCTCACTTATTATTCATGATCATATGTATATATTTTTCAAAATACTAATGGAAAAATATTATATAAGTAGGTAGACCTTTCGAATATTTTTCCCACTTTGCGACGAGTATACAAAAATGGCGCTCAAAACCCATCCGCGGTATGCCTATTTTATACTTATGTATATAAAGTGAGAAGGATGATCATTGTTAACCCGTCTTTTATGCTTATATTGTTCTTTTTAATTCTGAGTTTTTAAATATGTACGTGTATTTTACGTTTTTTTTTTTTTTTTGCAAAATCGGAAGAGTTCTTAGCAAATTCTGAGTCTCATAACTGATTTTTTTTTAATTTATTTGGATACTTGCGGACAATTTCGGACGATTATCAGTCCTATACATGTGACTGAACCTTATATGTACGTGAGTACGATAAACAGCGTTCACTTTATTTATACACTCGGTAAAAATAATACCCACCGAGCGAGTATAAGCGATGTTGAGCGCGGGACGAGCGCATCAATCAACCTAGGAGGAGACTCACCATACTCATGTTCTATTAAAACGTTATTGAATGGTCAAACGTTATA
Organism: Chaitophorus viminalis; assembly: GCA_025469195.1. Lineage (NCBI taxonomy): Eukaryota > Metazoa > Arthropoda > Insecta > Hemiptera > Aphididae > Chaitophorus > Chaitophorus viminalis. The sequence continues at coordinate 53,291 of JAIPRK010001247.1, forward strand.
ATATTTACTCGGACGCAACGCACGGTCGGATAAGATTTTTTTCGTCGATCAATTATAAAAATAATCGTATTGTAGACATGCGCACACACACGCACGCATATGCACAAACCGTGCCGCTGTGGCGCGTACGTACATTTGTTGTTTGTTCCGGTTTCAATCGGACAATGTAATTTATAATAATACGTGCACCGGTACAGACGAGACGGTACGAAAAAATCCCAATACGCTTTTCGGTGATATTATTATTATGGCGTGCTTTCGAATCGTAATATTATGAACGGAAACGCGAGCAGCACTGGTGGTCCTGCTACATATTATCTGTGGCATCGTCGCGGGAACGGGTTTCGAAAGTCCACCGCATCAGTCTAGTCGTTCGTCCTCTTTTGCCTACACCAGCTCTTTGCAGTTTGTCATTATATTCTCACCTCAGCCATAATATTTCCTTACAATTGTCCCGATAGATTAAAAACGGTCAAAAATAAATAACATATTATATTATAGTCGCGTGTTTTGCACGGCGTATGTTCCGAACGCATTAAATTCGACAGGCATTTTAGCACTGATGGTTAGGTTAGGTTTAGGTCGTTTAGTGGTTTTATTCACTCTTTTTTCATGTTCCATCTCGTCTAGATAAAAATAGTTCATACCAACTACATCTAAGATAAAAAAAAAATATGATCCGTCTAAAAAGCGTTTGTATAGATACTTATATGGTGTATTAGAAAAATCTAAACCTCTATCATTACGTTGATTATAAAAATTTATCAAATTAGTTTCCATTATTTAATCTCAGAACTATCTTTCTACACTATTCCATGCAAGAAAAAAAATATAATTAAAAGGTAATGGTGTCGTGACCTGCTAACTTCACTATTTTATTTTCCCATAACGCAAATAGTACCACTATTGCAAGGCCCTTAAAATCTATCATATCTGTCTTACTATTTGTTTATTTTATTTTATTTTTTATTTTTCATAATAATAATCAACAATTGTTTTAACTCTTATATTGTATAACCTAATGAATACAAAACCAATTAATAATAAAAAAAATTTCCATTACGCCAAATTTATAATAAATCATATTATGTGCACATGGAATCGTGGATTTTAAACCAGAGTTTGGTCCAAGTCTTCGGATGGAATTATTTAATTCGTTTTTGATAACCTATTGCAGTGTATTTCTACGATATTAGTAGTATAATAAATTATAGAGTGAGGGTGAGTTGATATGATAATCTATAATACAGGTCAATTATTGCTACTGGTCGTTGTACAGTGCAATATGCATGGGTCCAATCCATTAGTGAAACTACGGCTTGGGCAAATAAGGCCATGGCCCAGGCTAATCGGTTCCCGTATTTATGTATACAGTATACGTATAATAAATGGACTTTGGAATAATACAATTTGAAAATAAGTGAAAAGATAAAAAATAAATACCATTAGTAGTTTAGTACAACAGTGTAGTCGTCATTATTTAGTAGGAATCATCATGAGAAGCGTCTGAAGTACATTAAATTTATTTTTAAATAATATTTTTTTGTTTTATTCATATTTTGTCATCAGTTGTAACTTATTGTTATAATCTTATACGATATCGATCATAATAATACTTCAGTGTTTGAACACACATTAAATTGAATTCGATTTCATTTATTTTATTAACTTCTTTAAAAATTAATGCTCAAATAATAAAATTGGTTAAGGCAATAAGCGGTATCGAGACAATTTTAACACAATACAGGAATGTTTTAACATAATTATCTGTAGTATCAGTTACGACTTAACGAGTGCATCACGTGTGAAAGAATATTTTCAAAGTTTACACAAGTTAAAACTAAGTTTTCGTTCTAACTCAGAAACTTTAGGACAATTTGCTTCCATATATTGACCACATCATGGCAAAAAATATCAACATCGATACTAAGTAATTGAAAACTTTAAAAAAATTGTTTCATACGATCATCATCTAGTTTTATAAAAACAATTTTGATTAGCTAAAATTTAAAAATATATTAATTAAATGTTACATTAAAAGTGGCATATTTACTATTTTGTTTGAATTTTAGTAATCTTATTAAAGATCTACAGAATGTTATAAAAATTAAACAACGCGAGAGAGATATGTTGAATCAAAGGATGTTGAAATTTGAAGGGAAAAAATAATTGAATTGAAGGTACTTTTATTATACCTATCACATTATATAATTATTGATATTTTTAATGGTTAAATAACATTTTAGATTTTCATGTTTGAGTTCCAAAAGTAAAAAAAAAATATACTTGAATACGATGATTGCATTAAATTTGCTTAACTGTCCTGAAACACCCTGTATGTATTATATTCATATAAATTATAAATGAATAATCTTTATGATAATTCCTTTAATTTTTATATAAAAATTATACTAAATACAAGTAAAATACATAAATTAGTTGAAGTAAAAAACACTATTTATAAGTAGGTAAATGTTTGAATTGATTGAGACAAGTGGCCCAGTCTTATGAAAATGTCCTATGATCCAACCGGTGTTTAATATTTTGATGTTCCATTCAAAATAAATCACAACAGAGTGGCAAACGTATATATGTTACATATTAGGTACTATGCCAAACGTTAAAATTTTCCCATTTTCCCTGTATAACTCGATCATTAGCATATTATATACATATATAATAATCTGCTGTGTTCGCGGAAAAACGTTTTCCCGGTCGCGCGTACCCTCTATATATATATATATATATTTTTATTATTATTATTATATAGTTGACACACCGGCTGTTATTTTCATGCCCCGTCGCGGTTGGACCACATTTGTATCATACGTGTTATACATTATTTAGGTATATACTATATATATTTCACGTACATATATAGGACATGATCGCGCTGCCGGCGGACTACACCTGGTCACCCAGGTATATACCCGTATACCTATACATACATATGAGCACGTACGTATTATACATACGCGGCGGAGACCCGTAACGTTATCCAGCTACCGTAATGGTATCCCGCTGGCGCTATACACCGATAAACGTATATAAACGTATACATATATAATGTTATATATACATACACGCGTGTTGTACACGAATATCACGGGCACCCAACCGAGACGGCGGACACACGTGGACTTCCTAATATATCCCCATTCACACAGGCTTCACTCTAATTATATTGTCGTTACAGTTTATTGCCGCCGCCGCACCGTCGTTCCCCTAACCGTCAACGGCCCCCGAGGCCGATCCCCCACCACGCCCCCGGCCGTGTCTCGCGCGCAGGACCTACAACAATATAATAATAATAATAATAATAATAATAATAATAATAATAATAATAATAATAATAATAATAATAATAATAATAATAATAATAATAATAACAATAATATAAATAAAAGGTAGGTACAACATATATAATATAATATACATACATTTATACATGCGTGCTGACATATTATACATGTGTATTGCAATATAATGATATTCATTTCGCACTCTCCCAGCAGGGTTCGAGATGCTTAGACTGCAAGGGCACAGTGATGGGGGGAAAGGGAAGGAAAGAGGTAAGAGAGAGACGGAGACATGGGACTAATGGCGAAAAAGAGAATGGGAGAACCGCAAATACAAGGAGATTTAGCAGAAAAAATCGGAGACGAGAGATCGACCGCACAAAGGCCCGCATGCGGTTGTTGTTGTTATTATTATTATTTTTTGGTCTTTTTTTTTTTTTGTAGTCCGCGGACGTGTAATCCTTAAGTGCGTTTGGTAATCTCTTATATTCGCCGCGGGGACCCGCCGTCAATAGGGACGGCTGTTGGGCTGTTCGTATACGTACGTCGCATTGAAAACTGACCGGTATTGGATGGAGACAATACGCAGACGACACTGCGTATAGGTACATAATATAATTTATTATAATATAATAATATAGCCCAATAATAATAAGTAATTTTGAAATATTCGAAAAAAATGGACGTAGATATTATTATGCATGCGCAACGAGTGTATAGCTATTATCTATAGAAAGTTCGAAATCACTATAATGTCTACGTAAATATTCCCGAGGACCACGGTATGAATTACCATAACATGCACACAACGGTCGAAAATTTCGATTATTTAATCGTATTAATGGTCGTGGAGGATACTAAAAAATCCAACAGGTTATATAACGAAACGATTCGTGGAACGTCCTGGACAGCAACTGGATTATAGGGTACCAGAAACTGAAAACATCTAATGTATAGCGATACAGTCGACACACCTGAAAAGTTCAAGGACTATAATATAACTATTAACTATAAAACGAATCCTGTAGATCTTTCGGTGGTATCGTTTTTACGGAGGTGTGTCGTAATTATAATTAATATTATGTACTATGTAGGTATATAATGTAATCATCAATATTATATACCTACAAAGAATACTTATATAAATATACTAAGTACATTATTTTGCTCAATTTTCACGTTATCAATTCGTTTCACGTTAATCGAATCAAAAGACGAACGAGTGCAGTTTTATAATGATCGGTTTAGTTATCCTTTGCTGATCACTGATCAATTTTCATGTCTTAGAACTTAATATATAATATGTATACATAGTCACGTTATTGATATGTAATACATTATATAGGTACTGCACGTTAAACCTCACAATATACCGCGTTTATCGGCACGCGATTGATATCGAGCAGTTTTACATAATATTCGATTCCACGGATGTTCCAGATTCGTTGACGGTTTTTATTAAATGTTTGCTACTTTTTTCTTTGTGTCATATGGCTACTTCTATAATCGATAATGTTTTTTTTTCATTTTTTTTTCCACCATAAACCAGTTTTTGTAACGCGTTTTTTTATGATAATGAAAGATTCATTGAGAAAAATAAAAAACTATTCGGCAAACAAATATAACTATACCGGTGCAGGCGGACCCATCACCACTGCCACGTTTAAAATATTATCTTTCAAAAACCGAAAACCGAAATCAAATCTGCACATTTTACATGTATACTGCAGCACGCGAATGTGTCTTAACTAACAATGATGGCGATAGTATACCCGCGTATTATTATACATATATATAAGCGTAGAACAATTGCTGCGCACGTACAATGCGCCACCCCAGAGTCCTTTGAAACGTTTTCACCGATTACTGTTTACACGAGCAGAAAAAAAAACACCAAAAAATAACGCGAGATTTGATCTTAAAAACATTTTCTCTAGAACACCTGGACGCACGTAGAGTGCATACAGCTAGTATAGTGTATATTATATATACGCATCATTCGATACGTTTGTACACAACATAATATTATTATGTAGTTTTTTAATATACCGTACTGGATACCTTCGAGAGAAAAAAAGACATTGTTTTTTTTTTTTTTTTAGTTAGTTTTTCTCCGCCCCGGACCAGATGTTCGTACGTGTGCTAAAAGTAATAATGATAGGTAAAAGAAAAAAAAAATCAATTCGTTTCACTCAAAAGTATTAACTAACAGAACAGTCAAGGCGTGTAATTATATAATTTTGATGTGTATATAAAATGCATTTTTGATTTAAACAAAGTTATTATTAGATAGGATTAATAATAATATATAATATTATATACTATATATATATATATATATATATATATATGATTTAATATGATTGCCGTATCTCCTGTGGATTGCGTGCAATTTAATAAAGATAATCGAATTCAATTTTTTTTTTTATATATATATAATTCCTATGTCTAAATTAAAGACTATAATCCATGATTTTTTTTTTTCAATATAAAATGTTTAAAGAAAACATCTAGTAAATATTTATAAATTATAAGTTATTTTTGTTAAATTTGAACATGATTTTTCTCTTATAAATTTTTAATACGTATGGGTGATGAAAGCTCACTGCACCAACTTTCAATGTCGGGCTATAGTCCACGTGTATATCTATAATGCCTTGTAGCATTTTGTCATCACACGAACCGTAAGTTAGCTTGAGTGTAAATGGACCCATCGCTAGAGTGCAATCAAGTAATGCGCGTCTGTAGGATGGCAACAAAATTAAACAAAAAAATAAATTAATTTAGGGTCAAAAAATTAAATAAATATTGAAAAGAAATGACAAAAATATATTATATAGATACCGATACGATAAATTGAATGTTGTCGATGTCACAATGATAGAATTAACGCCATAATACGCTTGTTCAAAAATTCAAAATATTTTAGGATTTTACTTATTCTTACAAAGTTTCTAACTAACGACATCCGACTTTACAACACCCTATTTGCCGATAAAAATTAAAGAATTTATAAAAATTCTCAACTAGCCGATATATTATGTTATTTTATGGAAGGTACCTAGCTATAGCCTATAGGTACTATTGTAAACTATTCAGCATTTAACATCATTTTCGATGAATTATAATATATAAAATACAATATATTATACAAATTATTGTAAGATTACTTCATTGATTGTTGAATAGTTGACAAAATAATCGACTTCAACTAGTATATTGTTGATATTATATAGGTAACTGAAAATACTATTATGTGATAACAAATGAAGTTAGTGATTTATTTTGTAGTAATATTTCGCTGCGTAAATTCCCTTCACAGTCTTGTTCAAATACTAATTTTTAATATTATTTAATATTTTTTATTTTGATAATTTCTATATGGAATGCTTTATAATCAAAGTCGAAGTGTTTATACTAAATATAATCTGCTTGTAGCGGACCACTACATTCATAGAGTATACCGACAACGCGGTGGAAACAAATAGATTATACGTTATTAATCTGTATGGACATTTTGTCGCAATTTGTTAAAAGATTAAGTTGTTTTAAATAATTATAGCCCAGGCTAAAAATAAATGATAATACTCTGAGTTCATCGACACCGTGAAATAACTATCTCATTCGGAGGCAAACGTAAAATATAAAAATACGTAAATTTGATGTCGGCGTGTCAGTGAACTGGGAAAATCATCATCCAGTTTATTCTAGTATATTGTAAGGGACGAACCAGGAGACGATAGTAGTATCATGGTATGTACAAATAAGGACGAAAGAGGACAGGACGTGCAATCACGAGAACAAAACTGCAGAGTTTACGACGCGATTGACTTTCAAGTTTTTTTTCTCTCCGTTTGACGACGATGACTAGCGGTATTATCACAGTACGTAGGTATACCATATTGTAATGCTCTCGCGCGCACGAGAGAGGTTATTATATCTGCGCTGCTGCAGTCTTCTTCTCACGACCCCTCGGGGGTCCGCGCACCGTCGTCAGTTGTCCACCGCGCGCGCGAACCATTACACGTTATATTATTATTATTATTATTATTATTATTACAGTATTATTACCGTCGGAATCGCGTTGAGTGAAATATCTCATGTGGCGGCGGTAAATACCTGAAATCTTTATGGCCTAGCGGTCAACCGTACACGGGTGGTGTTTGGATCTCATAATAATATAATATTGTTTTACAACCGACTGACGTAAATGCGGAGAGAGAGAGAGAAAAAAACAAAATGAAATAAAATATAGAATAGAAGAAAAAAGAACCAAACGACCACCGACTTTTCGACGCGTAAACATCGTGTATAGCGAATAAAATACAAACCGAGTCCACAAACTACATGAGATACGCAAGATGCGCCTATTCATTATTTTTCGTTACATGCGTACATATACCGAGTGATTCTTTCAACGCAAATCAGCTGGCTCTTCGCCCACGTCTATAAAGAGCAATAATGCTTGCAGAAACACCGTAAGTCTTGTATACATGAGAATGTCTTACTCATAACGATCGTCGTTTACTTTCGAAAGTTGTACAAAAATATTACTCTCAGGCAATCCTACTGATCTTGAACTCTTATCTAACTCTTAACTCTATCTTTTATTAATTTTAAAATAAACTCCCTTACTGGCCTTACTACTCTTTGGGTTAAATCTATTACAAAAATGAAATGATATTTTAAATTCTCCCGTCGACTTTATAACAGCAACACTATTATTTTTACTTTAAGTTTAACATTTTATGGTCCCAATTCTTATATATTATATAATGTATAGTGTATGCGTTCTTTATCATTCTATATGCAATTTTACAATAATCGTCCCCTTGCTTTATATCACCTTATATTAATAATTTAAGCACTATTATTTGTATTTATAAATATGCTAATTTATTTTAACCCATTATTATCATTTCCCACCAATTTTCACAATACATGTAAGTATGTCCGTTTACTCAAAGATAAATAAACACGTACCATAAAATAATATAAGAGCAATATTCACGTTGAATTCACGTCGGAAATACGCAATTTAGTATACAAGCTGAATAAACAATCTATTAAACGTATAATTTTTGTTTTAGACTTTTCTCATTTCGCCAATGCCGTTTGAGAGAAACGGGTTTCAGTGTAAGTACCTATCTGTTTGGTTTTCTAAAAGAGATTATTTCATGTTGAGCACAATATTAGACATGATGTACCTAAATAGGTATATTATTTTACAAAGTTTAATTTTTAATATGGATATGTTTTTGTTACGATTACAACCGATGATTTTTTTTTCTGATCGATTTCGCATTATCATAGAGTAGCAACCGATACATTAGATAAAATAGGTTACAAAACGTCGACGTGCGTTAAAAAAGTACGCGTATACATTAGAGCACCATTTATTATATAATAATTACGCTTTAAACACTACTAAATCGTTCGACAATAGTTTTACATAATGTTATGGTTATGAGTTTATAACTTGTGGTTAGACACGAAGCCGTGCATGTGTACATAGAGCTGCGGACGGGAAAAGTATAGCGTAAGCGTCACAATGATTTTTGAGCAAACTGGACCATTTCGCGGTTCCGATAATACCGTTTAAGCGTTTAACGTGCTAATTACATGCATTTCACGTCTATGAATAGAAACTTGATTTATCGGTTGAGGTTCGAACACATACGGTCATGCGAACGAGATGTAAGTATACATAATAATAATGTATACGTAGGTAACTCGTTATTTAAATTAACAACTCATTATTGCGTTGAAGAAAATGAAATAAAAAGTCGTATATGTACACCACACGCGCCTATTTAATTAATAATCGTATAATATATTTGTAGTTATTAGACAAACTTAATTTACCGAGCGAAACACACGCACGTACAATTTATAGATTTGTGGTCGTCCAACCCACGGATTTCCGTAATATACGTTAATCGCGCTGACACGGGATGTTTACGATGACGCTGTTCAAATGTACATAATAATAATAATAATAATAATAATAATAATAATAATAATAATAATAATAATAATAATAATAATATTAATAATAATAATAATAATAATAATAATAATAATAATAATAATAATAATAATAATAATAATAATAATAATAATAATAATAATAATAATAATAATAATAATAATAATAATAATAATAATAATAATAATATTAATAATAATAATAATAATAATAATAATAATAATAATAATAAGTATATACCCGCGTGGCCGCGTATATATATATTTATCTAATATGCGTACTACGTTATGCTCGTATATGAATAATATGCATATTGTATATAGTGCAACATACATTTATACTTAATATAATATAGATACGCACGCGTATATATATATTTTTAGAACAAACAGCTGCAGCAAAATCGAACAATATATTATAATAAATAACGTAAAAATAATAATAATACCTAATCACGCGTGCGCACACTGGAAATGTTGTAATGTATACGCACGCGTGTGGGGAGCGTGTGTGATTTATCGTCGTCAATTAAAAATACTTTTTACGATATTACATTACTATAATATTGTTATTTACCGTTGTTTACCGTGTGCGGTAGCTTTCGGGTAGGTACACATTCGTATGTATAGGTAATGTTTCCAAATCAAGACGCCGGCACAGCCGACAAATTAAAATCTATAGTTGATACGGATATGTCGGCGTGATTTGCATTGGATTATAATACCATAACACCTGCGGGACGGTTAAGGGTTTAGAAGTATTAGGCCCATCCGATCTTTACGTACGGAAAACGATGGAAATATATGCACGCGTATAAAATGTAACTATGTAACTACTTTTACCGTATAAGAGTCGTCACATCGGTATATTCGCCTCCCGCATCGTATTATAGGTTTTTCGGTCATACAAATACTGAGCGTAGATACGTAATTATTCGGATAATATAATAAGAGTTATTCATTTGATTCGGTAAGATGTCACAATGATCTAATCGATTTCTTCGATTCGACGGCGACGCCGCTGTGCCACACCGTCATCAATCGCCACCAATGACAACACCAGCGCGCCGATTCCATGCATTATGGCCGGCCGGTCCTACGAAACTCGTCCCTGTACTTATGGTAAATCATAACATAATCGCAACAACAAAAAATATTCATCTGCAGCCACGTGTAAAAATATTGCTGAGCAAAAACAAAAAACCACGTCTTACCGGACATTTCACATATTTTCGTAATCGTTCAACATCATAAGGTTATGATGTCATTTGTGGTGTCAAGTAAAGTGTTAATTTACTTCTCACGTAGTATAACAGCATAGTGTAATACTTATTATTATTACCATTATGATGATGTATAATCAAGTTTAAAATTTTAAATATATCTACAAATACTTAAAATAATTGGCATTTCCTTACGTTTGAATTTATATCTGCTTTTGGTAAAAATGTTGAAAATGTTTCTTCATAATTTCCATTTAATTGAAATAATCTGTAATCTGTATGAAACCATAGTCGCAAAAGCTTAAAAATATGATAAATAGTTGATAATTAGCTGCAGATATGGATGACCATAATAGTAATCATGTAAAATAAATACACTTTGTTCTCAAATCGTAGGGCTTATATAATTTTTGGTTAACATTCTGACCTGCGCAAAAATACATTTTACACGACGTGTTCTATGGCTCGGACTTGGAGCATTGCATGGGTTGCATTACAATCACGTCCGTTGCGATAGGTCGTGACGGAATATTGCAGTACATATATTATTTTATCATTATGCGAGTGGACTTTTAGTATTGAACTACCTATATAATATTCACGCACGTATATAAATGAAACGAATTTATACGACGACATTGCACACCGGATGTACTATACGTTATGATATCGCATATAATATAATATTAACACTTATTTTACAAAACGAAATCCTAATTCTGTCCATTGGACGTACTGTGACGAGCACTATAAATATCATAATATTTAAATTTATTAAAATAATGACGTGCCTGCAGTCGTTGGACGACCAGTTTTTACTTTTTACACCACAACAGATAACCGAAAATTGTATATATAATATATATATATATATGTTTACGTATCGTTATAGTACTCGTTTTATTATCATCGCATAATGTATAACACACGGTTATATGTGCGTATACGTATACGAGTATACATAATATGACGTCCGCAGACAGTTGTATCTACGCAAAACACAGGTTTATCCTCATATTCACCATTAACCACACACATATTATACATGCATAACATGTATAAATCACAGATATATATATATCAGTAGCCGTATAGGTAATCTATTGGCCATCGTCGTCGTCTTCGTATAGTCATTCAACTATACACGTAAGCCGAATGCAGAAGTTTTCAACGCGATTCATAGTTATCGGTGTAGTGTTATTACAATATTATGTATACATTATTCGTTCACGGTGTGTGTGTGTGGAAAACTTTTTAAAAAAATCTGATCTTCAGTTGTTGGACGATCTTAAAAACTGTGCCGATTCGACGACGGGACGTGTGCGCAGTACTTGTACACATGACGGACGCTAGGTATACATAAGTATAGCTGCTACTCGATGTGTGAGTGTGTATGTGTGCGTGTGTGTGTTTGTATACGTGTAAAAGAGAGAAATACTGGGAGAGTTTGACGTGCACCATAGCTGCAGGACGTATGTATTATGTTTATGTATAATATATGTAGTTGTTCTTACGCGTGTTGCGTCAATATACATTTTATATATATATATATATATATATATATATATGTATGTATGTATGTATGTATGTATGTATGCGAACACGTATTATAGCAATATGTACCTATGTTACAATATATATAATATGATTTGCAAAACAGTTTTAGCGAATTTGATTTACAATCGATTTTCGACAATAAAACGCCGATAAATATTATATATTATTATTATTATACGTGTATACATAATAAACCTATATACATATTATATGTGTATATATTTTTAATACAGATGAATACGAACTCGCGCGACTTTTTCTTTTCGCTCTCAATTTCTTTAAACGGTATAATTTACGACCGGCCGAGTATTTCGAAGGTATTTCCAACTGGTTGTTGTGCACTACACGCGTGTGTATAAACCGATATAATATAATAATAATAATAATAATAACAACAACATGATATACCTATACGTATATTGTACATCGTATATCGTTTGTGTGCGCGCGTATGCCTCAAGGGCCCGTCTGCGGTAGTACACACAGACACGCGTGTGTAGTCTATATCTCTCTATAATACATCCGCTAAATGGATACACGACTGATACGATGCCTTTTAGCCGTTATGATACCGTCGAAATTGTTTCACATGGAACGTGCACGATAATATTACTTGTATAAAAACTGTAGTTTACCAAGCGTGCGCACAGACTTGGATTCTCACTCATACAAACACAAAATCAGAAGATTAAAAGATGCAGTGATAAGTGCATCGGTTATAAACAGTGCAGCAACTGCAGAATGTCTATATGCACACGTATACAATAGGTCTGCACATATTACGCACTCTACCGTTCTTACGACGGAGACAGGCCGTGACAATATAGAGAGAAGAGCAAGTAACTATTGTGTTATTAAAAATATGTTAAGGTATTTTTTTTCCTAGATCACTTAATGAGCACATAGTATATATGTAAATAACGCTAGTCGAGATACATCGAAATACATATTGTACAAATTGTCAGACATAAAATTACAAAGTATGCATGTACTGCAATAACGACGACGGGTGTGTCCCGGCGTCATAAGCGATTTTTATTATTTCAACATATATAACCAAACTAGAGCGCCCCTAAAGATGACAAAACTTTGTTGACATCATTTTCATTGTCTATATACGTCTATATACTAGGTGTTCAATAAGTATACGTTTTACACTCTAAAAAATCGGTTTTTAGTCAAATATACTTATCGGTACATTTATAGAATGTATAATAATATATATTACATGTAGTGGACTATATAGTTATAACTATATAATATACGAGATGCGTACGCTGTCTACACGAGGAATTATCGTTTTTTATTGGGTTCCACGATGAATCGAGTTGGACCCGCGTTTTTTATATACAATTTATCGTGACGTAAATAGCCGGGGATGATGGAAAAAATAAAACATCCCACGAGTGTGTCCATTATAGATTTTTGTTCGTTGAATTTCCTCTCACATATATAATAGTGTATGTACGCATCGAATAACGGAAAGCCCTCCGGGGCAATTCGTCGTGGTCTGGGGTCTGTGGAACGGTTATCGCATTAATCACACGATGAAAGGGGATGTATCGATTCGGCTTATAAATTGGATTTAAGAAGAACAAAAATCTGTAAAATGTGATTACCTAAGGTCGGTTTGGATTTCGTTGCGCGCGTATACATGTATGTGACATTTTTATTTTACTCAAAGGTTATTATAAATATATACTTGCAAATGCATATTATATTCTACTTATAATTATAATATTAATTCACACATATAAATACGGTTACGCGGAATGGATAAAACAAAATATTAAAATGAAATAAAAAAATAAAAATAAAAATAAAATAACCAATTAATAAAAAAAACTACCATGACGTATTTAAGTAGCAGTATTTATAGTAAACTATACAGGACAGTATAAAAGAAAGTAGTATTTATTATTTGTGTACGCATGAGGATAAAAAAATTATGTTAATTTTTTGCACGTTGATTGTAGTTTTTACGATATAATTATATGTACGGAATGCATATTATAAACAACTCCGTTTAAAAAATATTTATGATTAATAATGTTCATATCTACACATACATAATATTGTATTGAAAATTTGGTCATCGCTGAATCATGCACAAATGTATGCACAAATGATAATCTAATTGCAAAAAATTACGATTAATGATCGTTCTACATTTTGTCCGGGTTGTAAAATCCAAAACTTCAAAATAATCAATTATATTATTATTCCACAACATTTAAAATCGAAATAAATAAAATATATACAGAAAAAACCCTATATAAAATTTTTAAAAACGATGTCATACCTACATACGTATGCGCTTGGTTTCATAACAACTCGGGCATATTTTATTCATATATTATATATATTAACCGTATCGATTAATGACTAATGTTTAAGAAATTCTGAGTTAAAAACAAGCGTAAAGTTATCGGATTGAGTATTATTCGAAAAATCACAAGCCGGATTTTCCTATAATAATTGCTATTCATAATAAATCCTTGTTGAGCAGGTTTCGGCATACAAATGTGCTAGGGCGATCGCTTACAAAATATGTTATTTAAACTATGTATTATCGTGGTTGTACTAATGATAGTCTTGTTCGTGAAACAATGCGATGCAATTTGAACGCACGCAAGACTTAAATAATTGTAATAATATTATAAAACGATGATGACGTGGTGTGAAGGAAAAAAAAAATTCACCTGAAATTAACGGCCAGTAAAACGTTCCAAAACAACGCCTTGATAATGACACCCGTCCGGACTGTGCGCATAATGGGCCGGTGGAGCCCTACGAGACCGGAGGCATGCCCCCGTGGCCGACCTGTGCCCGGCGCTGTAATGCCGAGTTGCGACGACCCCCCGAGGACCCGGGACGATGGCTTGCCACCACGTTACGGGCGACGGACGGCGACCACCGGGAGCACCGTGTTGTCGTAGTCGAACATGATGCCACTATAATACACTGTGATTATGTAGTTATCGAATCGCACATATACGCCGCGCGAGGACCGGGCAAAACGCACTGCCTGGCAAACTTTGCTCTAGACGCGTGCACCGCGGTAGTATATTACAAGCTATATTCACGGAATAAAATTATGCGAAACGTTACACGGAATGAAAATTATGTAATTTCCGTTGTGCGCGTCTGCAGCTATACATAAGTATACGTTTTTAAATGCGCACGCGTGAAACGTGGAAAACGCGGACAAAACGCACTGGACGAGACGATGACGACGGGCGAATGATATATGTAATGCGGCACACACGCGATGATCGGGATCATACAATAACCGCGGCGAACGGACGGAGAAGACACGAGCTGCGGAACGCGCGCGCACGAGGACGGTTCGACGTCGGAGACTTTAATGCCCCGCCGGTGCTGCTGCCGAAGTCGCCGCGTCCCCGTCGTCCCCGTCGTCCTCGTCGTATTATATAGCACCGTGCAGCGTATCGCATACACTCATCGTGGGTAGAGGGAAATGTGCGTTTGTACACTATACGGAACGACGACGACGACCGGTGACGGGGAGGGAAGAGACGTGCACAGACGGTGAAAGATCGAGCGAAATGGTGGTAGGGGGGAGCAGGAGGGGGACGGTTTGTATATACGGCGAGACTGCGGCGAGCGAGAGAAAGAACGACGTCGGACGGTGGGGAGACGGAATACGCGCTGCCGTGACACGCCTCCCGAACCTCGTAATTGGTTATAAGCCGCGTGTACATACATGATGCGATCCTCGGGCTGACGTGCACGCCTAATAACCGCAGCCCATTATGTCACGGGGTCCCGACGGAGACCCCCGCGGGTCATCGCGGTGTATTATGTATAGCCGCACGCGTATACCGCGGTCTGGCAGTCCTTCGTTCGCCGACGCCGCCGCTGCGTAATTTTTTTTTCATTCTATATATTTTAAATACATATTATACGGGCGAGTGCCCTCATTACAACATTGTGCATACAATATTTGAATAATACAATTTATTAAATATAATTTACATTATTGCATTTAGAATTAATGGTTATAATAAGTAGGAAACAAGGGTCTGCATTAATCTGAGATATCGTTCGCCTTATGATGGGTTCATTCCGTTGATAGTTTTGAGGCAAAGTGGGAAGGGAACGGTTGTACGAGTGGTTCTCTGTGGAACCTTGAAATTTACAAATGCGAGTAGCGTGGGTGAGTCAACTTTGTTTTCCAACAATCCCTTCAAGAAAGTAATATTCATAGAATGCCTATACGCTGCGAGAGTGAATCAAGATTTAGAGCATTTGAACAGGGGTATACGAGTAGTCGTGGGGATTACACGGAATGTTCCATAGATGACACGAGAATCTTAAGAATTAGCATTGCACCCTTTCAATCTGCAGCTTAGCGTTTTTCGCAGTATAAGGGTCCCAAACGACAGAACCCTACTCTAGAATCAGACGCACTAGAAACACAGACGAGTGACTTACAATTGGAAAGATTAAGGGATTGCCCCAATTTGCCACACCATAAGGAGAACCTATTAAGGCTGTCATGCATCAAAAAGCAGTCCCCAATCGTACGTACACAATTATAAAGTTTTGAATCATCCACGAAGTAGAGGCGTTGACAATGACATGATTGACGAGGAATATTATTAACAAACAATGAAAATAATATAGGAGAGAGATGGACTCTTTGGGGAACACCGGATGTAGCCAAAAGTAAATTAGATTTAACACAAAAAACCTGTACCCGTTTGTATATATCTTTATGATAGGACTTGATCCACGATAAAAGGGGCTCTCACCTATATTTTGGTTCGGTTGCAAGGTTCAGATTTCCATCAAAATAGAAATTTATGCATATCATGCAATTGATCAAATTGTACCTACCGAAATTCCCAGAGATAGTTTCGATTTAACAGCATAATTTTAAATAAATTATAAGAAAATATGGTATTAAAAAATAAAAACTTAAGTCTAATCTTAAATGGAGGGCAAATCGGCAGTAGTTAATAGAAATAATATACAGTGGTCAGTAAATATTAATAACCATTTTCATAGTATACGTAGGTTATACAGAACAATTATATACATATAGGAAAGTGAGGTAATAAATATTTATTATATACGGTAACCATCCAAACGATCACTCGGTAATCGTGGTTACAATATAGCCAAAATACCGCATGCATATAATATTTAAACGGAATGGTCTGGGTAAAAAAAAAATATTTTTGTAAGTCTTTAACGGCAAGTTGAAAGTAAAGTTGTACAGAACTTTTTCAAGACACATGTTATTTTATTACACGTACTTATGTTTTTATTCTAGTAAATAAATCATTACAAATACAGTAAAAGTTATTAAAGATTTCTGTGAAATACGATAATATTGTATAAATACTTATACATTAATACACTCAGGTTTTTATGCGAACTCGTGTTTACTGTATCTGAAAAACGACAATCTTTCGTATACCAGTAGCCATTAATATGCGTGGCATTTACGGTTTGGCGCATCGAAAAAATGGCATTCGTGTGCAAAAACTTCAACCGTATTACATTACTTATATAAATATATAATACATTACAATAACAATACTATTAGTCGTAGCCCTCTAGGTTTACGAGATTTTCATATCGAGATGGAGGGGGGGGACAGGGAAATATTTGTGCAAGATAATTTAATTTTAGTAAGTGTCTTACATAAAGTTAAGAAAATAATTCCTTATTATCTTTACGGTTTTTATGGTACCTAAAAGTTTAAACACCTTTAGACTTCAAGGGGGCATATAAATCTAACATTAAATTAAGGAGGCTACATAACAAAAAAGTTTGAGAAACACTGATATACTATTATATAGGTGTACACTAATAGAATATCCGCATATAATATCTCATCCGACCGCATCGTCCGGACGCTCGTAAACATCTCTATTTTATTGGGATTTCATTGCGTTTTCATACGTCACCTATATTACACTGGTAGGTATACAGGAAGACCGCGTCGTACCACGGTGGTAACTATATTATATATGTGTATATAGGTATACGCACGACGTACAATATAGATTTTGCACCTTGTGCGACGCCCCTTTCCGAGGTCTTTTGTGTGCCCGAAAAACACATATACAGCATGAATTATGATATAATACAAATATATAATAATAGATACCTACGACGTATTCTACCCATGTACGTTCACTGTATGGGTATTCGGTAATATGCGTGCAGGACGTATACGTATAATATACTTGTGTAATGCACATATATAGGTATATATATATATATATATATATATATAAATACGTTTTTAAGATATCTAACTGCGATGGTGGTCGCCGCCCGCCGTCCCTCGATGTAATAATTATACCGGCGCGCAATGTGTGAGGTATATTATATATTATACGTACTCGAGTGCGGGACGACGAAAGGTCTCAATTAAATCGGTCTCGGTCCGCGCAAGAAAATCGCAACGAAATCGCCGTGGTTAGTATATATAATATAATAATTATTATTATTATAACCCGCGCAAACGCGCTCACACGCAGCTCGTCTTCACCACGACCCATAATACACGGCGTCTTCTTATTCTTCTCTTTGATCCCGCGCGGCGGCGGCATCGCGAATGCATTTTTCCACGTGTGCGTGCGTGCGTGTGCGGCTGTACATTATGCGATTATACGCTTTACCGTTCCATTATATTAAATCGCATTCGAAAAAAGAATCCATTTTACCGCACGGAATGTATCTTTATGACGACTTAAAAGTACTACCGGTTAAACGTAATTATTATTATTACCTATAATGTACATTCCAAAGTTTCGGTATACCGCGCGCGTTATGAAAATTAATCTCACTAGTCACTTTACGCGCATAAAACATGGATGATAATATAATACTATGTATGTACTCGTATTATGGACACTAAATCGACGTGCCATTCATACGTCTAAAAAATTAACAAGACCCTCTTTCTTATGATATATAAATATAGGCCCAAAAATATCTTTCGCTAATAATAACCTTCCGCTGTTTTAACGGTGCACGTTTTAATACTCGAAACAGAACATTTTTGTATTAAGGAATTATAGCTAATCTAAACGGTAGAAACATAAATAGTTGATTATTATAAAATAACATTATGATGAATCCGTTGTTTGTAAAATAAAAATTAACTAAAATGTTTTTTTTTTTTTTAATTTCAGTTAATTTATTTCTTATTTGTATAAGATTTAAAATACTATATAGAACAATTTATTAATTTAATATTGTCTTGGATAAAAATATATCTTGAAGTATATATATATATTATTAACTTTACACATTTTATCATTTCATTGTAATTTATAAACTCATGCAGGGTCCTCCGTGAACATTAATGTGTAATAAATACAACAATTATAAGATGTAAGTGTACAGTAAATGTGATAAACACAAGATGATAACTTTTGTTTTACAATTTGTATATTTATGGTCGACAAAAATAATAAAAAACACACATTTATACTATTTAACTCAAATAAAATGTTAATCATTAAATGTTTTTCAATGAAGTGTGCTCTTAAGATGATTTTTTATAAAGGCTACTTTATTTTACTAAACTTGAATTGTTATGTTACTTTTAAGCACATAGCCACATAGGTACCTATGTATTATATATTTATATGACATAATAATAATTTTTCTTGACCTTCGTATTAATTTAATCTATTTTGATAGATTTTGTGGAATTAACTAAAAATGTATAAGAATGTTCATGTTTTCTATACTTCCTAACTGCTAATAGTCATAGTTATTTTTGTGCCGTCTCATTATACGAATATTACGAATGAGCAGTTATAAGAATAAATAATGATAATAATAACTATTAGTAATTGTTTGAATTCATTATTAAATCATTAATTAAATATCTATTGTTATAACTGTAATTGTACAAAAATAATTTTTCAAATTGATACCTAACAAAGTACTTTAATACTTTATAAACATTTTTAATACATCTCACAAGTAGTATATAACATTATCACGTTTGCAGAACTCAAAATAATTAAAAACACCCGAGTTTCTATCGGAAAAATATATTACTTATATCCGTATTCTAAAATAACATTAAATCTATATGAAAGCACAATTTTTTTTCAAAAACGAATTGATTCAATTAAAAACTATTAGTGTTTTGCTTCAAACTAACATCACCTCGAAGTATATTATCATCTGCAGGGTTTATAAAGCACGGTATCCTGACTATATAGCAGCATTATCTCTTTCCCGCTTCGGGTATATTATAATAATATAGAAGTGGATATATATATTATAATTATAATATAATGTACATTTATAACAATACAATATTTTTAATTCAGCTGATTCTTGACGATAGATATAGTTAAAGTAACGATATGAATTGTTATTCTCTTGTTTAATAATTATATATATACACGTTTTTGACGTCAATTTGACAGCACGCGTGTTATTTGGGAAAAAAATGCGATTCATTCCGAATTCTCACTGTACACGCTATTCCGCACGCGATGTAATAATTTTATGTTAAAATCTCCGCCTCGTCGTGTTCTTTCGAACAACGAATAACAATATGCATATAGGCGCATTATACATGCATTACAGATGTAAGTACTTGTGTTTTACATATAACATTGTTTTTTTTTTTTCCGGTGTTCCCCATTTGCGCCAAAATAAAAAAGATATGTTTTTTCCAATAGCCCATTTGCGCCAAATTTACCTGCGTAAACATTTTAAATTAACAACTTGGTTGATTTTTATATTTTAAAGACGTATTTAAAACGTATGTTTGTAACGTTATTTTTATAAGTCTATAGATTTTAAAGCTTTGTATATTATTGCATCGAAAGATAAACAAACAAGTTTTATATTATTATGTTGTACGAGCTTTAAACGATCTAAATTTCACTACTTCTAAAAACGAAGAATTATCTAATATAATTATATTTATATGCCACGAAAATTTAAAATCTATAGACTTATAAAATAAACTTTATTATACGTTACAGACATACGTTTTAAATACGTCTTTAAAATATAAGAATTAACCAAGTCGTTAATTTAAAATGTTTACGCAGGTAAATTTGGCGCAAATAGGCTATACCCAAAATGAATTAATTTTTTTGACGCAAATGGGCGATGCCCGTTTTTTTCAAATTTATTATTAATAACGTTATGTCGGTATATAATATAATACATAGTATTAGTATATTATGCGATTATGTGTCGTGTACACGTAGCTAAATAAATATATATTAGCTGGATTGACCGTTTTGACCCGAACATCGAGAATCCATCTTTATAAAATATACTCGTTTGCTGACTCGTGCAGTGTATGAGATTGGTGCACTGCAGAATTCGGACATATTATAAAGGTATTCCCAAGATAAAACTGCAGTTTAAATGCAGTATTTTCTGCATAGTGTTGTTTTGTGAACCGAAACGCGTATCATGCAGTTTAATTAATGAGTGAACTTTAAAAATTATATTCTACGATTTTAACAGCAAAACAAAAAAAACCATGTAGATGTGAAGCGATTAGTTCAACAGGATCGACCAAAATAAATACGCGTTACATAATCCCTATCCTTCCGTTTTGTGATTATAAAATGCATTGTCATGGTACATAAAAGGAGTACATATTATTATATAATTCTTGAATAAATCGTTTTCATAATAAACGTAATGAAAACGATCGATGAAATTTTCAATATAGTTTCGTCAGAAAATAATTCCTACAAAATACAACAGTCCTTCCCTCGCCTCACCAAGTAAAATTGTGGACAGGGATAACGTCAGCGTATTCGCTTCGCACCATATAGCATTTGTAACAACTCTGCCTAAAAGAAAATCGATAAATGTTAAATATAGTGTCGTCACAGAAGTAGTACATAAAATTGCCTGTTCCTTTATGTATATTACATTTTTAAGTATAATAAATTATTCAATAGAAAAAACGTGACGTACTTTATCAAATCTTCACCCGACAAGTGAAAAATGCAAAATAAACTAAGGAAAGTGATCATGTTTAAAAATAGTAACAACGAATTTCCTTCGGGCCAAAATGACTAAATAAACTATTAGAAAGATATTTCGCTTGATCGATCATTTTCTCGAATTTCACTTTTTATAATTTTTCGGCGTAAATGACATTATGATGATGATTAAGTATTTTTCGTAATCGTCAAAAAATTCTTGAAGATGATATTGGTTATGACTTATGAGCAACAAAATTTAAAACCATTGTACATCAAAAGTCTATCCCTATTATTATATGTTATTCAAGTAAAGAAAAATACGCCATCTATTTAATGTACTTATTATGGAATAATATATATATATGTGTAGATTTTAAAAATTCAAATAAAGAAAAAAAGAAATAATAAATAATGAAAAAGAACCGGACGGGGACTCGCTCAGTCTATACGATTTTGACTAGAATGCTCCGCCGTTCTTCAAATTTTGAAGTTCAAAAGAAGACATTAATTAATATTTTTGATAGAAAATCTAGTCTAGCTAGTACCTATTTTTTACCTAACCTGTTAACTTTTGAAATTTTTCAACAGTTTTCCATATAATTAAAAAAACCTGATGAAAAATTACAAAAAAGCGGCAACATTTATGGGAAAACTTAAACACGCGTAGGTACAACATTGTATTTCGTATGTAATATTCTAATATATAATATAATGTTTATAAAATATAACTGTATAAGTACTCAGTAATTTAATTCCGAAAACTATTGGGAAATTCGAAAAGTTTACCTCCCAGAACTCAAAAGTACCAACTAGACGAAAATCTCTTCCAAAAAAGTTATATGTTCAATGTTTAGATACATCAGATTATATCGGAACACTTCATTTAGTAAAAATTGTGTACATTACACAAACACGACAAATAAAAATAAAATTAAAAAAGAACGAAAAAAACAGCACAAGCCAACATAAATGCAATACATTGTTCTACTCAGAATTTAAAAATTTGATAACAATTTGAAATTTTGAATACTTAATCTAATAAAGTAGGTAGTTAAATAAAATTTCGAAAGTTTTGCAACGCCAACGACTATACCACATCGAATACACCACTATACCAGTTCTCGTCCGATCACTGAAGTGAAGCAATGTCGAGCGTATTTAGTAATTGGATGGGTGACTACTTGGGAGCACTTTTTCTTTTGTCGTAAGTGAAAAGCACAATATTTTTCATTTTTCATTGTATACTCATTATATAGTTTTTGAATTACAAATGTAGATACAACTCGATAAAATAAGTATCTACCTATTCAATATATTATTATAATAAGTACCTACCTTTTTAGTAATCTCTTTGCATTAGGAACTTTTCTTTTACTTTATTGAAAAATAGTACTTTATTTTGATTTTATTTATATAACTATAGAATATGGACGTTATGGTTATTTTTTCGCGATCGATATTTTATTATTTAATTCAGAGTTTAATGCGTTAGCTGCTTATACAGTTATAATATATGGACTGTACTTTATTAAGGTTCTCACACACTGCTGTGGTACGCGATACGGTATCGGTACGGTACATGTAAAAATAGTGCACCGTACCGATACCGTATCGATTACCGCAGCAGTGTGTGAGAACCTTTAGACATTGAAAATAGTGTTCATAATGAACTATTTTGACGAATTTTGATTATGCTATATTATTTAGTTATTTGTTTGTTATTCTATAAATATTAATCGTTTCGACTTGGAACATTTATTGTGCTTATATTATTTGCATTTTACACTAAACATTTCATAATTATCAAAATATTTTAAAGAAACTGGTGCTGTTAGGTTAGACAATTTTAAATTAAAAGTTAAACCTACCTTATTGAGAAATTTGGTTGTACGCATTTCATCAACCATCTTTAGAAAAATGTACTGTTCCATATGACTCTTTTCACTTCAAATCGTTTTTTCCATAACAATAATACATTGGTTTCAAATTTAAAAGACCAATACAGCTACAAAATTTTTTTTAAAATGAAATTCGTATTTTGATAATTTTAATTTGTTTAAAATTCTTCATGCAGGGTATTATACATTCTGGTAGTTTAACCTCTAAAAATCTCGTTCCTAATATCATTATTATAATAAAAATATATACTTACGTACTTTGAGCATGCACGCACGTTTGCGGCGAAATATCAGTCAACGTACGACAGTACGGATGATTAATAACGAAATAAACATGTACACGTTAGGTAATACAAGAGGTCGGTGGTCGGTGTATTAGTGTTTTCTAAATGAATGAAATTTCTAAGAATATTTGTGACGAGTATTCGCCGTGGTGCTTCTAATGCATCCGTTGTCGTCGTCGTAGTATCACGATGTAATCGTGTAATTAATTATATTGCGATCGGTCCGGAAAAAGATGCATATATTATATTAACATAAAACATAATCCTGTATAAAAATACATCCCAAGAGGCTAAGAATTATGTCACTTTATGTTCCTTTAACTTGACAAGGAAACGCTCATATCATTTATCAATATAATTTAACCACCAATTAATTAAACTTTTTAGTTCTTATAGTATTGTATTAATTCGTAATAACTTGGTTGAATTATTAAAAATAGGTTTGTAAAACACATATTATGCTTCAAAAAGTTTAAAACCCATTCTTTAAATTTCAAATATAATAATAAAAATAAAAATAATTTAAAAGTCCACATTTAGTTTATTGTAGTCATTATTGAAATTTCAGACGTTCATTAAAATATTTTTTGAGTGTCTGTTAGAAATTTTTTTTTTGATATTTGAAGAAAAACTTATGGATAACATTTTAATACAATTTTGAACCTTAAGTATAAATACAAAACTTAAAGAATTATCAACTACGAAATAACTTGCAAATTATTACGATATTAACATATTTCATACAAATTTGAATTTTACGGATTTGTAAAAAAAAATTGTGTTACATTATTTTTGATTTTTCTTAATTGGGATAAGTAAGACTTATAATAAACTTTATATTAAATTTTCAAGATTTTTTAGACTGCCAAATTTTGTTTTATTGATATTTCAAAAAAAAAAAATACTTAGATTATATTTGGTGAAAATTTCAAGTGCACACGGTTTTTTGTTTTTGAATTACAGCAAAATAAATAAATGTATTTTGTCAAAAAAAGGTTTTGCATAAAAATCCCCGTTTTCCGTAATTTTTTTATGGTTATTCCGGACACTTTTGAAAAGTATTGAAAATATTTAACTTTTGATGTGCCCAAGTATTAATTAGATTCACTTTTGTTTCAGGAAATTTGCTGTATAATGAAATCAAAGAATTTTTACGACTCCAAAACATTAAGACAGATACAGAAAAAAAAATCCTCATTATTGTAAAATCAATACGATCACAATCTTAAAGTAATAAAAAATGAAAGGGAAAAAATGTTTCTTTATTAAATAATATTTAATCACACACTCGCATAACAACTTTTAAAACTAATTAAGTATTTAAGTATCAAAAAATAGTATCATTAATTTGTTTTCATAAAAACGTGTGACTCACGGGAAGGTTCAATGAGTTAATCATCACTATGAACTCGCCATGAAACGATATGATACAATATTATATCTATGACACAATTAACAGATTACGATAAGTTATCTAAAATGATTCAGTTGTAAATAGATATAAATAATACTTATTTTCAACCATTGGTTTTATTTGCATATCACGCATTTTAGGTCACACATTTTTATTCTTACGTATTGCATTTTGGAGTTAGACTTATACAATCTAGTTTTAGTTTCAGAATTTTAAATTAGTGATTTGAGGTTTCGGGAATATAATCAATAAAAATTATTAATGATGGAGGAATGATTTCTTTTTTAGGAGAGCCAAAGCCAATTTCCCCTTTTCCGACATGCATGCTCATGAAATATCGAAAAACAATTATAGTTTCTACGGAGACTGGTAAAAACGCTCGGTTTCCATATTGTCAAAAAGTATAACAACCCACTTGTTTTGTTAAATATGTATTTAGGGTTTCTTCTCAACATATTCCTCAACTGCGTATTTTTCGCCATATCCTTCATTGTTGTGATATACCAGTTATTGGTATGAATAATTACTTAATATTTAATGATTGTATATTTTAACAATATCGAACCCTGTGGCATGGCGTGGTGGAGTGGTTAGCCGCATTTGCTGATTAGTGATGCGGTTAAACTCCGTCCAGCATCGTTAGTTCCCGGATAGGTGACCAATCCAGGTTTTTAGCAACGAAAAAATACCACATATATATATAAGTGTTCTTAAAGCCTACAGTTCCCAAATTAACAATCTACTGTATCCTATGGCTTTGGTTGTTGCGGATTAATAATAAAAAATAAAAAATAAAAATAAAATCGAACCCAAGCGTTACAGTAACTATGGAACAACGAGCGATGTATCAAAGAATAAATATATTGATTTTTATGTTCTGGGGAAAAATTATACATAAAGAAAGGTTTGTAGATTACCTATGAGTTAGATCCAAATATTAAAAACACAATGCTGCTGCATTTACAAATATATATTTTAAACAATTTAAATAGATGAATTTATTTATAAAATCTAAATCAAAAATATTAAATTTGTGTGTAAAAGATATATATACGGCGATTGAACTATATCCAACAACCAGTACATAATATTTCTATTCTGTATTCCTATTTTAATTATTGCCATATTTGTTGGTGCAATGGCAATATATAAATATATTGTTAGTGTTGGATTTAAACCATATGAAATAAATATCTATTATAATAAATTGTAAGATTTAAATTTAATATTTTTATTACACGATATATGAAATTATTAAACGCATTAATAGTGAACTTTTAATACTAATATTTATATGATCATGGGATGTATTTTATGGATATAAAATATTGTATGAATAACATAGGGAATCTATTTTCTCAACAATTTGTCCTGATTCTACCCATGACCGTCACTACAAATATAGAATAAGACTCATATAAGTATAACTAAATATTATAGTACTCCCCTATAAACCCGAGATGTAATATAGTGGAGGTTTATAGATTTTAAACTAAAAACAGTTAAAATGAATAAATACATATTATAACAAAAATTAGACAATTTCTTTTTAGAACCATTGTTAGTCTGTTTAATATATTTCTAAAAAAACATTAATAAGAGATAACATATCGTCGTAATAAAATAAAATTATACAAATGTTGACAGTAATTATAAGAATATAAAGGAAATAAGCATATGGTAATCGGATATAAAAGAAATAAGATGATAATCATAAAATAAATTATAAATTAACAAATTATGTAATTTGCCAATATCATTATTTTACTGGTAATTTTTTGTTTTTTACAACTAAATATTTTTGATAAGTTTTTAGTATTTTTTTAATTTTATATTTTTTCTTAAAATTTATAATTATAAATAAAAATAGTTCAGTATATTTTATGGTACTGTTTTAGAAGACGACAATCCTTTTTTTTTAGAGTTTCTCTACTTTTTTTTTTTAGTATTAATTTATTTTATGATTATTAATTATATACATATATGTAGTGAAAGATTAATTTTGAAAAAAGACGGAATGGTGGAAAGGTTTTTTTACACTTTAAATTCTAAATCAGTATAAAAAATAAAAATAAATGTTACATTTCTAGTTGAACGTTAAACTGTGTATGTTGTTGTCTTCGACCTCAATGTGTCCGTGGCAATGAATTGTGCCAGTCGGATCTTGACAAATTACTCTGTGTGGTTGAAGGTACCGTCTCTCTTGAATAATAGAAAAAAAATTTCGGTAAAAATTAAAATTTGTGAGATGGTATTGTTTGCAAAGTTAGAAACAGAAGTGTGGTAATCGACGGGTCTTTAATTAAAAGTTGTATGTTGTAAAAGTTGAACGGTGGGATCATTGTTGGAAGGGCGCAGTGTTTTCAGCACATTGATTGATATTTTGAAAGTGTATTTCGTGTATTTTGTTGACGTGGAAATGCAGTTAATGATGAATTTGTATAATATATAATATATATATATTATAGGTAATTAATAATTACCTTAACAGTAATTAAATTAGAATAACCTATTTAATTTTTTTAATTTATATGTTAATATTTGTTTAAAATACAATTGTACAATAATAAGTTATGTATAGGATAGGTCATTATTACAATTTATTTGTTAAATTTGAATGCAATGATAGATATCATTGTATACGAATAACGATTCTGAACGGAGTTAATATGTTTGTCTAAAATGTGTATATAATAATATAGTATTTTATATTTAAATTGAATTATAAT